>QXVZ01004356.1:0-32488 GCA_008931825.1 Phallusia fumigata
GCTCAAAGAGAGGATTTTGAATAGGTGGCCAGCAAAGTTAATTCAGTGCAGATCTTGTGAGCGATTTCAATCCCTTTCATTTTCACAAAGGTTAGCGCATTGCACAGTCAACTGACCAGGGCTAACTGATTATACATGATGTAACATTGCAAAGTGAACAACGCTTTACTTACAAACTTGATCCTTTGCTTGTAAACAGGATGTTCTTTCTCATTTTTAAATATTATCATTTTGATGTTTGGTAAAAAACAAAATCAACCTATCGTAAATTATAGTGACCCACAGTCTAATATAGTTAACTGTATTTGGCCCTTAAGGTTGCAAATCCTGACACAGAAGATGGCATTCTATGTTTTGTTGTGTTAACATTTTCTTCTACATACAAGAATGTAACTCGATTAAATAAAGCACAGCACAAACATAATGCAGAAATGAATGGCTACAAAAACCTCAACAGATTAAATTCCCCTGAATAAAAACAACAAATGCAAATTGGTAAAAGCCACCAGCAGCAGAACATTTGGGAATAAGAAGGTAAAAATTACAAAAAAATACACTTTGTTGGAGGTTAAACAACAACAGTAATTTAACAATAATATTTAAAACGTATTTATAATATTTTCAAACCTGAATTATTTCCTGAAACACCACCTCCACGCCCTGAGTTGATGTCAAGACCAGCCATCTAAAAACAAATGTACTTTTTCTTTAACTTGTTCTAACAAACCTAACTATAACAGATAATTTTACATGCAGTTGAAAACTAATTTGCACAAAAAATGTTTACCTGCTGATCCAAAGACGGTCCATTAGCGGAGTTGGACATGACTTATTTGTTATCAAATTAAAACCCAAATTGAAACTTTAAAATTCTACTTGAAATTATCCCTAAAAAACTGACGGGCGGTTCTTTGTTGAAAACAAAAAATTATACCGAAATTTTACACATACGCTGCATTTTTGTTAAACTGTGTTAAGAAGTCCAAGTCCGACTCAGAAGCGTTCTCAACTAGATATTAATTGACAAAAATCAAACAGCACTAAACAAAAAGTCTCCAAACGAGCATGTTCTTTCGCCAACACACGGTTTCCTATCTTGCGGTTCTGATCGCTACAGCGACAAGCGTGCTTGAACCAATCATCTTCGCTTTCCGTTGCTTTTGTTCTGCCAGCTGTTTTACGTAATTTTGTTCCTCTGCAGATTGTTTCACAACTTGTGAACATCAAAAAGTTATGTTCTAAATATGGGTTGCTATTTAAACTTGTTTATAAACCTTTTAAAATTTAGTAAACCTATAGTATTTTTGTACAACATCCTGTAAACATAAAATAGTAATGGGTGGAATAAACAATCACGTGATAATGGCGTCACCAATCATATTCTAATTTGTTATGTAGGTTAAATTCAGCTCCAAGCTTAATTTTTTATCAACAACCATTTTCAAGGTCAACATATTTTAGTGGCAAACTTAAGAATTTTTCCACATGTAAACACAGGAGCCTACATTTTACCAGACTTTGTTTGTTTNCGACAACATGCCCAATGTACTTTGGCAAGTAGGTAAACAAAGAGTTTGTGTCCCCCTGTTACATACACAGTCTCCTGTGGACCAAACTGGTTTTCTGAGCTACTAGTAATTATTACGGCTTCCTGTCAAATAAACATGAGCTAAACGATTCTCCTGTTGTATACTTTTATCTCATCCACACATAAGTAAAGGCAGGGTATAAAAGTAAAGTTTATTTTGACACATGAGGCGCCACACGCAAGCCTACCGATCAAAGGCTGTTTTGTGGTATCCTGCTAGCAAAAAATACAACTGCCGCAAAATCTTCAGTTCAAGCAGCTACAGAGCATCAACTTTTGCCCTGACAAGAGCCCGTAGTTTTCCTCAGTTGTGGCTTTTTCACCAACCAGTGCGCTTTGGAAAAGATTTCGCGCCCTATAAAACCGAACAACATATAACAAGTACAAAAACTATACCAATATGACACGGAACTACTTTGTTTGCAAAATGTAAGAAAAGGATCTGTTCTATTTTAGACGTTTTTAGCGCTTCTTGTTGCTTCCCGGCTTTACAAGTTGCAGCGCTGTATTCCGAGTGCGGTAATGTTCGTTGAAATCCAAACGCCAGCTCAAATTGCGAAGATTCGCGTCGCTTTCGGTGTCCAGTTGACGTAGGAACATTACAACCATGTCCTACGTAAAATGAAAAAGTGTGTAATGGACGGCGGGAACAGGGGTGTAGTGAAGCAGGAGCCTCTCAAGTGAATGAAACATTGGGGCCGAGGAAAGGGAAATAGTAGAAAGCTTATAGAGGACTCCGGCATCCACTCAATGCACCCCTGAGCGGGAAAATATAAGTGCTCCGGTAAATCCCGTTGCTTACAGTAGTCGTGCTAAGTGCCTAGGTTTCGTAATTGGACACAACTTTGCTGTCAACATTTAGTCGCTGTTTTTTTCCTTTTAATATACTTCAATAAACAGTTTATAAAACCTGTTTTGTTGGTGTATGTCGCGCAAAGTGTGTTGGCCACCCAGACCGCTTACATTCGACCTACAGCAGAATACCGGAACGTGTTGTCAATTTAAACCTTACCTGGTAGGCGCACGTACAGACTTTTAAACGGGCTCTCATTTCAGGAACAGTCACCCTTTTAAACTCGCGACGACGTTTCATTTCCTCTTCTTCCTTTTCCGAATCTGCTCCCCAAACACCCTGCAACACAGCCGACGATATCGCACTTATCGTACTGGAATGCAAGTCGTCTTGGTATTATTAAAAGTAAAGTGCAAAAGAAAAAACTGCAAACTTAGGAAAAACGCAAAGATGCTAACTCTAACTGAAAAAATGTCAAATATTTACTTTACATTATTGGAGTTTATCACTTTTGAGGCAAAAATGAAAAAGTTGGATACTTAACCTTCTTTTCGGCGTCTTCTAACTGTTTTTCGTAAAACTGTCGCTCGCGCAGTTCGGCACTCGACTGTTCGTATATATCTTTCTGCAAGTACTCAAACTTGACGATTTGGTCAAAGATGGTTCGAAGCTGCATCAGCAGATGGCTGTGACAAAAAAGCAACTTGTTGTAAACAAAGTTGTTTCAAATTTTTTGTTCACGCACTCAAAACAGTATGATCTTGCAACAAACTTAAAAACAGAACAAAACTGAACAAAAGTAAGATTTTCACGGAATAATAAAATTACATAAATTGCTTATACTACGAGTGTTTATTGATAACGTTACCTGGACGGGGCATCAAGCAAACATCTCTTCATTAGCGATTCGAGAAAGGAATGGTGGGCGCCGATTATTTCGTCAAAGTCTTTCGCTTCTTCGAGTTTCAGCTGAAGATCGGCCCACGAACATTCCAAAACCTACAAAGCAACCACTACCACGTAACAATGAACCCACACTACTGACAACAGAAATATAGACACTTGGTGTTGTGAGTCAACCCACGCAACTGCAGCATGTAAAGTATTCGCACTTGATTTAGGACAGGCGTTCTCGACTGGAGGAACAGGGAAACCTTTTTTATTTGCATGAAACGTATGTAAAATGTAATTGCACGTTTTTGATAATAGCTTCATAATAAATGTAATGGCGTGCAGATGACGTCAAATTAAAGTTATGGACAATCGGACAATACATATTTTTATGTCGCAAAAAATAGGTTACATTTCGGCTGAGACGGTCTTAGAACGCCGTTAAAACTGTTTGCGATCGCCTAACTGTTGCAAAAGTATTTAAGTGCTAAAAAATGTAATGCAACAGTAGACCAGCTTTGAACCCGCTTTAAACGGTTAAACAAGACTATGGGTTTCATCCTTAATGAAACGAATCCGTAACATTTTTAAACAACAAAACAAAAATATGCGGGGGGGGAGAGAGGGCAATGAATACAAGTCCCCCCTGGGATTTGTGTCTGTGCCATGGAATAGAAAGTGATTTAGAACCAGGTTAACTGTTTAAAACGATGCAAATCGCTATTAGGTAAACACACCTCAAATGCGATGTAGTACTGCATCTGATGTACAAAGTGGACCATCTCAGCAGCTAGAGTGTGACAGTGATGTAACACGCCTAAAAAAGAAAGTATCTCAAATCGCTGTAAACTACAAGATTGAATTGAGGTTCCTACCTTTTAGGTGAACGAGATTGTGCGCTAATTTACGAGTTTGCTCCATTGTGTTGGTCCAAATAAGTGCAAGTTGGTACTCCATGCGCTTTGCCCGCCACAGAAAGATGAATATGCGAAGGTAGACCAACATCACGTCGGGTGTTATAAGCTGTTAAGTTACAAACATATCGTTTTGAAATAAAAAATTCCTTCGTTGACAATCCAACAAAAAATATTTAGGCAGCCATCTCCACTCCAACGGAAAGCGATGAAAAGGCAAAAAAATTAGAAACACGCCACGTAACTTTGACCTGATCAAACATCCACCCCACCAAGAAAATACCGTCGACAATGCAGACTAGTTAAATATCGAGTTTAGTATTGAATTAATTAAGCAGTTCTCGTACTGTGTTAAGCGGAGGGTCGACGTGGTAATCAAGACTGAATACATCCCAACCACAATCTCCCGGGTTGATCTCGAGCAGGCGGAAGTCCAGTCGAGCCAGGACGTCAGAGTCTTCAAACTGTGCGTTGGAAGCGCGAACTGCGGCTTCAACTGGTCCACTTAGGTTGTGGCGATAGAGAGTAGTAGCCGGTTTTGCCAGCTCATCTCTGTGTAAAAACGAATCTTATTGTAATTTCAGTTTTTAATTGATTTGTTAAATCTTTATTTTTGCACGTTACTTTCAAACAAAGGAATTGCAAGCAAACTTATTCTGCCACGCAACACAAAACGTCCGTTTTTTCATTGAGTACAACAGTGTTTCTAAAACTTTTTTCACGCGACGCTTTTTGAACAGTTGGACTTTCGATGCACCAGCGAAGAATTTAATGAAGACGCTTATTATCAAAGTTGTATATATTAATACAATAACAGAAAGTTATAGAACGAAGTAATTGCAGTTTAAGAACCCTGCCACTAGAAGTTTGAGACACAGTTATACAGAAATTAAACTTACTGTAGTAGGTCAAGCAGGTGGCGTATAAAATCCCCTTGACCTAACAAAAGGAACTTTCTGAGTGCGTGCAGATGTGTAAGCATCTTGTACCGATCGTTTAGGATTGACAGAAGGTGACAGCTTGTCGCCTCATACGCTTTGTCAACGCGTAATTTCAAATCGCTGGCAAACTCCAAACCATAACCTGACAAGTTAATTTTGCAAGTTCATGGAAAACAAATAAAGGTATAGCAGAATAAAGTGTTTTTAGGTTGATAAGTTTGTAAGGTCATTATAAAATGATACCTTTACTAGAAAGTGTAATGTTCACCAAATTTAATAAAATATTTCTTGACATTGACGAGCATTGAAATATTAACCTTGGTCACCTCATTATTACCTTTGGGTCTTGCTTCGTCCTCAAGAGACTTGTCTTGTAATGGGATCGGAGTACGGTCTCGGCAAACAAGACGTAAGAAGTTAATAGACTTTCCCACAAGTAAAATCTTTTGTGCCTGCTCAAGTTTGATGAATGAGGGAACCATCTGATGTCGCATTCGATATTTGTCGTACCACAACCGCTCATTTCCCACACTCAGATCAGCAGCAACAAAAAACTGAGAAATAATATATTTAAGTAACTCTTGAACTGACGTGACTAGAGGAGTACCAAGATAGCTGAACATCTAAAACAGTGGTTCTCAATGTAGGTGACAGCGCCATCTTGTAGTCATTAGCTATTATTAGGGGATGGTGGAGAATAAATGTGCTATTGGCAAGCGGTGAGAAACATTTGGCAGTAAAACAAAATCAAGGCAAGATTTATGTAACTTTTCAAACACCCAATGTAAGTAATTTGTTTCAAAATTTTGATAATGTTGGCAATTGTTTTCTACTTGCACACTGATCAAAAAAGCATTGATATTGTCCATGAAATAAATTTGTTTTCATTTTGTCTATTAAGGGGGACGTTTTCAATTCACCTAGCTGAATGGTGGGCAGTACAAGAAAAAAGGTTGAGAAACACCAGTCAAAAATTCTGATCTTATATGCACCTCATGAAATGGGTCATGCAGTTCGCNTCATTTCCCACACTCAGATCAGCAGCAACAAAAAACTAAGAAATAATATATTTAAGTAACTCTTGAACTGACGTGACTAGAGGAGTACCAAGATAGCTGAACATCCAAAAAAATTAGATGTTAAGCTATCCTGGTACTCCTCTAGTCATGTCAGTCCTGTGACAATTACTGTCCATCTAAAACAGTGGTTCTCAATGTAGGTGACAGCTATTGGGGGATGTTGGAGAATAAACATGCTATTTGCAAGCTGTGAGAAAACTTTGGCAGTAAAACAAAATCAAAGCAAGATTTGTCATGTAACTTTTCAAATGCCCAATGTAAGTAATTTGTTTCAAAATTGTGATAATATTGGCAATTGTTTTGTACTTGCACACTGATCAAAAAAGCATTGATATTGTCCATGAAATAAATTTGTTTTCATTTTGTCTATTAAGGGGGATGTTTTCAATTCACCCAGCTGTATAGTGGGCAGTACAAGAAAAAAGGTTGAGAAACACCAGTCAAAAATTCTGATCTTATATGCACCTCATGAAATGGGTCATGCAGTTCGCCATCATAGATCCAGCGGTCCACAATGTGGAATATTGGCTGAGATACAATCTGTAGTACGCGCCTTGTGATGCTCTGTGCATTTTCATCTCCAGTTTGCATGTAAGAGTAAACAACACTTGCCAGAGCACCACCTTTCTTGCCTAAAAACAAATGTGTTTTTCTACATTATCATTACATCCAAGAATACAAAGGAATGTCCATTATGACTTTTGATATCAGTGATTACGCCACAGAGAAAAACAAGTTAAATGCTAGAACTGAATTATTCAAAAAAGATAAAAAATAATATTCTACCTTGACAGATGTCCACAAGTGTTGCAATCCATCTTAATCTCTCGAGTGGTTCATATGTCCACACAACGAGCTTGGACAGTGTAAGAGCAGAGTCATCTTCAAACCCAGAGTCAATTTGTTGAATTTGGGATTGCAGCACAGAAAGAAGTCTGTAGTACTCAGTTAGTTCTTGCTGCAAAGCTGCACAGAATGCCTAAAAGAAATAGGATAGAAGTAACATTTCCATATGTGATAATAATAAAACATTATAATTTTGCATTATAAAACGAGCCTTTTTTCCAGAGATAAAAATGTGGACACTTCTTTTTTACAATTGTCTACTATTTATAAAATAGGGAATTTTTAAGTGCTGTCTGGGAAGATAACGGGTATTTTTGTGTTCTGTTACCTGTCCAACAAGGCCAAATGCTTTGTCTTTGTTATGGGAATCTATGTACTTCTTTACATGGTTATGCAACCAGCCCAGCTCTGCCAAGCGATGAACAACCTGTCGATCTTGCTTGTCAACTTCAACCTGTATCACAAAACAAGTAAGCCAACAAGTTTGATTTTATTAAACATAGATTAACCCACATCATTTCCAAGGCAAAAAGCATTTTCCCTGGTGGAGTGCTTGATGTTCTTTGTTTCAATGCCTTGAAAAATGTAGAGCAGCTGCCGAACCAAACCAGCTTCATCAACCTTGGAAAAAAATTATAATAAAATATTTCAAAAAAACATCCATTATTTTTCTATGACTCTGAAACGATTGAATTGTAGTTGGGATACAATTTAAACATAGCAGACTGTACACCTCACCTTTTCTTTGTTACTGTTAGATTGAAGAGTGGTGTTTCTTCCTGTTCTGTTGCTTATATTTCGCAAAGGAACTTGAGCTAAAAAGGCATGAAAACATTTTTACTGACAGAAGTGTCTGGCATCCTCTCTGCCACAAACTGATACCAAAACAATCTCAGAAAATGTACAACATATGCGGCTCACACAGGCTTGAGGTCTGCAGATGGCCGGAATCAGAGTTTCCCAGGTAAGTGGAAGGAGTTTTGGTCCAGGCTAACCTTGATGACAAATTGGTTGAGGGGTAGTCTGAGCGGGTTAAATCGCCTGGAGTTCGAATTTCGCTTGGAAGTTGAGACACTGATTCATAACCTGAAATAAAAACAAATCGGTATAGAAGGTCAAAGCACAACAAAGCTGTTGCTACATGTTGCCTGCTACCTCCTCCTGTGCTTGGGGCAGCAGCAGTGCCAAATCCACTGCTTGATGTCAGAGACTGTTGGGAAATCCTACCTTCTGGAGTGTTTGCCACAGGAGTGGAGGCAGATGCCAGGCCCTGTCTAAATAGCAAGTTTCCTCCACCAAACTGCAAAAATGAATGTTATCTGGCAACCGTGATAGCACATCATATTAATTAAGGAATTAACCTTATGTTCTTTTTTATTCGAAAGGGCATACAGAAGGTAGAGTATAGACCAACGATTCTGCAGATAATCACTTTGCTTCAGTCGGCGATGAAGGACAGCTAGCTTAACAGCATCCTCTACTCTTCCAGTTTTTGTCACTGTAACAAACAACAGTGTGAAAATAATGCAACTCAAAACATTGGTTTTACCCCACTTTGAAGTTTTATCTTTTCAATCAGACTGGTTTCATCAATGTTTGGCACAGCATGTTGTCCACAATAAGACAACATTCGAAGAGAATATTGAGCAGATTTCCTTGCAGCATCTAAAAATATATTGTTACATATTCATGGAGTTTATTCTTTCCATGAAAAACAATTTGTAAATCATATGCATGAAAGCTTGCAACAGTGCAAACTACTTTACCCTATGATATATGGCTGTGTGAGATTGCATGCATGATAATCTAAACCAAACAACTAAAGTCGTACTTGAATCTTGATCTGGACAATCAAAACATGACAAAACGTTCAGCCATTACCTGTATCAGGATGCTCACACAGGCACTGACATAGTTTGTGAATCAATGCCTCAGGAGTTGTGCTGGTCTGAGGCATTTTGTTTTCTTGTAGAAACCAATTACTATTCAACTAACGTCACAAACAAGTGGAAAACTTCGTGTTCAAAGTTACAATTTACAAATCCTTAAGAATTGCAGAAATGAACTATATTCTTTGCTAGGTAAACTTGCGATTGCATTATAATACAAGAGGATTTGAAAACCACTTTTGTAAAACATTTTAACTTTTCTACAACAATTCAAATCAACACAAACCTATGTTACATACAATAACAAACTCTGTAAGGACCGTCACATTAGTTTATTTTACATTTAGCATTTTGGAAACTGACGTTCCGCGCCACTGGCAATGTTTAAATTCACCGCAAGGTGTCTCTCTTGTAAGATATTATTTTCGTGCAATCAACGGCACACGGAAAAAATATTGTGCATCTTTAAAGAATACAATTTGTTGGTAAAATACAATCTGTATTACACGCCCGTTAGAATCCTTTGCTTGTAAGGGGACACAACACTGGCGAGAGCACCACCTTGCTTGCCTAAATACAAATGTGCTTTTCTGCATTGTTTTTGCTCGTATAGATTATGAGCGGGTGTTTTTTTGAAATAAAATTTGGTGGTGGCTTAAAACTTGTAAGTCTATTTATAAATTACACAAACTAGCGCAATATGCTGTGCACTTAAACAACATATCTTGAGCAAACCAAAAGTGAATTTAACTTATGACGTAATAATTATGGCTGTGCATTCACTTGGAAAATAGGATTTTGCACGCAACGACTTAAAGCCTGCCCATCTTGGGTTGGTTAAATATATGTCTGTAAGAATGAATCAGCCCAGGAGGATATGTAATAAAACGTTTAACCATTTGATCGTCTTCACTTTCCATGGGACCTTGTAACGTGATTTGCGTCGCCAAATCATGAAAAAAAATGCTCGAAAGGTAAGTTAACGAAACAAAGGCTAACATCGCTGGTAAGGGGTTGTTGGAGTCACGGTGATTACCTAATTTACCCGCAACTTTTGGCAAAAAATAGAAAAAATCAAGCGTGTGGCAATGACTTTGCACACAGCCTATTTCATTTGTGAAGTATTGTAACACTGGATATCTGATGCAGCTATTTTTGGACAGTGCAATAACTCCAGATGTGTTGCTATTGTACTATGTTTGCGATGGTAACGGCCTTTGACAAACCGCGGGTTTTTTTTCGCAAGATTAAATATTAGAAATTTGATATCGCAGTCACGAGTTAGAAAACTTGGGACTAAACAAAGCCGTTTGTTCGCTAATAATAAGAGATCAAGCGACGTTGGCGAAAGGTGACACCCAGTGTACATGGCATATTGAGAAGCCCCCGTTCCGTCTGGCGTATGTTTTCTGTCCCTATTCGACAGACTCCATTCCAAGGAAAGGCTTCGAAGCAGGCGGACGCCAAGTCGAACATGGCGTACTACACATCTTTGCCAGGACAGCCCATCGGATCAGAACAGTACTTCGACGACAATCCTGGTAATTCGCAGCAGCGTGCAAATTCATTGCAGCAGTTCCCAGATCGACAGCATGTTATGAACAGGCCGATTATCCGTGATGTACATCCGGGTTACCAAAACCTCAACTCAGCAATGACACCAGTTTACGTCGTGCAGCAACCACAACTGGTACAGCAGCCTGCGGGAATTGCTTACGCGGCTCCACCAACCCAAGTCAATGTTGCCCCAGCGGCGCCGGTGGCTGTACGTGATGCACCTGAGCCACAACGCATTCGTGATGTGGAAAAAGCTCACAACGTTGTGGTATGTGTTGCAGGAAACTTTACTCCACAAAACACTTTATAAACATTAAACAATATGTTGTCACACAGGTAAAAAGCGGATCCGGAAGTAAGACGTGCATGACGGTGTCATTAACGTTGCTTGTAGTGTTCGTGCTTGGCGGAATCGGTGTCGGCGTGGGTCTCTACCTTAAGACTAAAGAGTCAGGTAACGGTAAGTCGTGTCAATTTGCTATTCAAAAAATGAATTCACCGAAAAAAAATTTTCGCACTAAAAAAAATTGCACTGGAAAAATGCGCACTGATAAAAACTTGTCTGCTCAAAAGTTGTTGAATTGCACTTATTGGACACAGTGGTTTTTCGCCAGTCATAAAAAACATTAAAATTTTAGTTGATGTTCGTATACTCAGTAAAAATACATCATTTTTTTGTAGACGCTGTAGAACCTGCAGTGACAGAACCAATTACATGCGGCAGATGGATCAAGTCATACGGCCAATGTAAGTTTTAAGGCTAAAACTTAACGTCGTTATTTTCTCACTGCGCCGTTTTAATTTTCCGATGGCGTCGCACATTAATTTCGTTTCGTAGCTTTGTTTTTGTACCAAAAACACGAAAAAAATTTGAGAAACACTGACCTAACTTAAAAGTAACCAACTATATTTTTCCGAATGACTTTAGATAGTTAATTAGATTTTCGCCAAAGTTTGTCGTTTGTCAGATAAGAGTCAAAAACAGATACATATTTTTTGCAGTACCTGCAGGCGAACACAATTTGCTCGAAAGTTTCACCACTGTCGCAGAAGAAATGGGCATTGACACAAGCGACAAAAAAGAAATGCTACACACCTTGTTTTTCAACGCGAAAAAAGAGGACTTTCTCGCAAGCCTTTCCCTCCTAAAGGAAGAGCTCGGTCCCGATGTGACAAAGGCGATTTCGCAAGTTGACTGGGACAGGGCCCGCTCTTTTGACTGGGAATCGTACAACACCAATCATGATGGCACCGACACTGGCACTTCAGACATTGCATTGTCCTACGGTGGTCACACTATGTTGGATATTTTAACAAAAGTCGCAGAGAAAATGGGAATCGATACTACAGATCAGGCAGCAATGCTCAACGAACTGTTTGCCGGCGGATTTTCTTCAGAGTTCTTGAGTAGCTTAAGCCAGTCCGTTTTGGAAGTAACCCCAACAGACCTGGGCCCAATTTTAAACCTGTTTCAACAAATAAATTGGGAAAGTATAAAGGACGTGGATTGGACAACTCACCAAACCAATGCGGACATTGTAGCAGTTCTTGACAGTCTCAGTATTGTTGCCATCGACGACCATGAATTCAACAGCGAGTTATGGTTTGGGGACCTCTCAATGTTTCAAGTTCTTACGGAAGTCGCGAAAAACCTTAACATTTCCACCGATAATCGGGCCGAAATGCTCACCACCCTGTTCTCAAAAGGATTTCGTCGAAAGGTCAAGAATAGTTTGCGCGAATTTCTATCGACTGTCAGCAGCAAGGAGAACGTCGAGTCGATTTGGTACTTTTTCAAACATCTTGATTGGAGATCTCTACATGACATAGATTGGACATTGGTCGAAACTGAAACTGAAACTGAAATTGAATCAATCATTCTTCACCACTCTTACGATGACTGGAGGCCCGGTACAATTTCGTTTGGCGATCACTCGCTGTTGGAAATCCTAACCGCACTGGCTGAGGATTTAAATGTCGAAACCGGCGATCAGGCAGGAATGCTCGATGGGCTCTTTTCTAATGAACCGAATGAGGATTTCTTTACTGCCTTGCACAGCTACATCGAGGAAGAATGTTCACCCGAAGATGAGCAGTCCATTTTAGGCTTTTTCAACCACTTGGACTGGACAACTTTGCAGACCATCGATTGGGAATCGCATACAAATATTGATGACCTTGGAGCAATCTTCCATGGGGCTTACGATCCAGAAGGCACCATCAACGGGAATGACGGTGACGATGATGATCACGATGGGAATGATCACGGTTCAGACAGTAACGGCGACGACGATGATGATTGGTATGGTATTCTGCCCACATGGTGGTGGAAACCTGACCCTGGTACAACAGATCCGACCCCGACAATATGGTACCCACCTTGGTTGACAACGACAACGTCTACAAAAGCTCCAACCACGAAGCCTTCCACTGTTTCCGGCAACACAACCAGTGTTTCAACCACCACTACTTCAACGACCACTACCACTCCTATTGTACCGATTTGTGTATAATTTATTCCTTTTTTGTCCCACTGTCCTCCCTAAGCAAGTTTATTGCATTTTTAATTTATAATGCAGTGTACAGCCATACAATTTTACTTTCTTTAACTTTACTTCACTTTACTTTTGTTTCAGTCTACTAGGATTGTTTTTGAGAAACCGATTGTGTTTTCAGAAAGCGTTTTTTTAGCACCGAAAGCTTTAAAAAATGTACATTTTCATGCAATATTTGTGTTTGAAGCGCTGAAGCAGGATTTCAGGTGGCAGCATAAATGTTGCACAAACGTGCAGATACGGTATTTTGTATATTTTTACGTAGGGTGGCAGTGTAGAGCAGTATTTTGCAGCGAGTGCAAACGTAAACACTCCGAAACCTGACTTTAAACTATTAAACACGTTTCAGACCAAAAAAAAAACTTTTACAAATTATATTATATAAANTTAGCACCGAAAGCTTTAAAAAATGTACATTTTTATGCAATATTTGTGTTTGAAGTGCTGAAGCAGGATTTCAGGTGGCAGCATAAATGTTGCACAAGCGTGCAGATACGGTATTTTGTATATTTTTACGTAGGGTGGCAGTGTAGAGCAGTATTCCAATTTTAAACAGCCCGTCAAAGAAAGCAGTCAAAGAAAGCAGTCAAAGCACTAATCTGAACACCTGTAGCTGCAACCTATATGGACATATGTTTTTACTCATGAAAGGATAAAAAGCAGTTTGGTATATTTGTTGTTAAAAGTCTGTTCATCTGTATGGCTGCAAAAGGGGCCTACTCACGCTAAATGCCATTATACTTATGCTTGGACCTGTATTTATTTGTTTTTTCTTGGCATGAGACCATACGATTGAGGAAAACAATCAGTAACGGATTGTACTAGTTAAGGACGAGTTTTTGACTGCAGACAGTGGAACAAATTAGCAATGTAACTATTTTGGGCTAATGCCCCAATTTTTTGTGGAGTTTAGAAGTTTAAAACTGATTTGCTTGTGTTGCTGAAACAAAAATTGCTTACATATTTTATTTACCAATTACAAAATACGCCAATGCACTAGGTCAGCTGAATTTGTTGTGCACACAGTCACCATGTTACCTTATGTATGCCAGAAAGAAAAATAAAAAAGGATTTTTTTTTTTTTTGTATTCACAATTTTTCATTGTAATTTGAATAACATACATACAGAAGGTATAGACAGCAAAGTTTAGAAAAGGTATTGATTAAAGAAATTTACCCAACTTCTAGCAAGAGCAATATATATTGTTCTCTCAACTTTTTTCTTAATTATTAACCTACGTTGTGTACTGGTTAATTTACATGCATTCCAAGTCCTTCTGGGATGTGGTAGTTACAAACTTATTATTTGCTGCAGTTTTGTGATTTTTCACACCAAGTTTTTTTTAATTTTTAGATCAGAAAAATATTTATTTATTTGCTGGCCTATGCGTGGTGGAGCCATGCTCATTACAGATTATAACCAAGTGCTTCACTGCCTCCAGCCCAACAATCACAAGTCAAATGTCAGAAGATGAAAATATGTCCACAAATCATTTTCCTGGTTTTAAGTCAGTGTGTTTATGTTGGTCATCTGTTCTCATGCATGATGGTTACATCTGCACTTCACAGTTTTCTATTACATACTGACACAAGTGGTGCAATGGCAAAATGTATTCACGATAATTTAGAGGTGTCTAAAAATGACCAAAGTCCTCAAAGTTATGATGTCCTTCTGCAAGCAAAGTCAAGCACTCACAAACAAGTGAATTCCTACCAATCAAATGTCAATCTCAATAAGCTGCATTTAAACTACTATTATTATCACTGGCGTAAAACGAAACCCCAGGAAACAACAAAATCTATTGTGAGTAGTGTTGAAACCCAGAGACAAAAAGAACTGCAAAGAAAGCAGAGATCCATAGAACTACAATGCAGCAACAAAATACTAAGGCTTCTAAAAATGTGGAGACATCTTTCCTTGTTGGCAAAAAGGTCTGTTGAAAATGAAGACCAAGGTAATGATGCTTATGACAACGAATTCGATGAAACAGGTGGAATTGCTTATTTTGAAGACAGTCAGTATGGTGAAAAAGACATTGAGGAACTGTTTAAACCACTGCGAATGACTGTCTGGTATGACTTTCCAAATATTGCTTTTAAAAATGGTACACAGATTTTTAAAAGACTTCAACTAGGAATTGAAAGAGCTGTGAAAGTGATTGAGAAAATTCTGTCAGGTTTGTTAACCAAACTAATTGTGGGTTCCCTTTCTAAAGGTGACACATATTGTTTCCACTCTTTATTTTTTCTGTTCGTAAGTTACCTAGAAGTTTATTATTTTGGTAGTTGGTGCAATGCAAAGTAGTAAAAGTATTTTAAACCCCAAAAATGTAATTAGTAGACATTAAACAGGGTTTAGTGGGATTCTAAAAGGTATTCTGTACTTTTTAGATTACACCCTATTTACAACACTACCATATAGCCATTGCATTTGTGTGGGGACCCATACGTTTGTGCTTGCAGAAATATTTATGCTTTAAAATGCTATAGAAATAATATTTTGATAAAAGGGACATAAAATAATGCATACAATAAAAATATGCTTTTAATATTAATTTTTGCCTTTAATACAACCACAATTGCAGTGTAGATAAATTTGCTTACAAAGTGGAATGAATAGTAAGGCGATCAGCGTGCATTAATCTAAAATGTTTACAGTCTGCTCAGTGCTCACACAATTTTTTAACAAAAAGTTTTACTTGATAAAAATCTGTGGATACAAAGACTTGTTTTTGTGTAAAACTTTAGGGGGTTCTTGTCCTTACGAGATTTATACTAAAGGGCGTTCTTGTCCTTAAACTTGGTGATTTGTAATGGGTTAAACCTTGTATCTATCAGAGGGAGAAAACACAATAGATTATTGAGTCTTATGGCCAATTGCGTAATTAAGTTGCACATACTTCCCCTGTGTGCTTTGTTCTTCAGTGCTATGATAACACTTCATGTCATTTTGTGTTACCACTTCAGTCCACTCAGATTGTGTTTTCAAGGCAACACCCACTATTCGAAACGATCAAACAGCTTTGTAACGCTGGTGACAACTCCACACTTATGGCCGTCATGCCTCTTAGTGATAGTCATTGTTTGACTATTGTAGCAACCGTCTCCACGCCAATGCTGTTAATTCCCACTCAGCAGGAATAGGATGCAATATACCTAAACTTTCCCAAAACATGTATGTAACCATGACAGTTACTAGTATTAACATGAAACATATTTTGTTTTGTAGTAATACCAGTCAAAGGTCAATTGCTGATGTCACGCCACAACATTTGTGCCATGTACTGGCGAAGTGGTTCCAAAAACAAAGGAAGGTGCGTAAACTTCAGGGAATTTTTTCTGTACATTCAAACCAATAACCAACCACATTTTTAAATCAGGTGTGCCCAGTTGAACCCAGCATACAAGAGGGAGATGTGCCTCAATGAATTTGTGGTAAGTTGTACACTGTTATCTACTAATCAAGTCTTAGCTTCACCCATGATAGATAAGTTGTTCCAAAGCACGCAGTCACTTTCCGCAACAGTAACTTCAGCTGTTTTCGTATGAACTAGCATGCCCCACTGTGATTGCTTGTTGTCTTTCGTTGCTATGTCAACTGTTGGCTGAAGTTTTCATTTTCACTGAGGCGCGAAAAATCCACCAGTTAGATCAAATACTTTGTTTTTTCTTTTTATGTAATCCTCTTAGGCTTCCTTTGAACACATATTTGTTACATTTAGGTTCCTGCTGAACATTTGGAAGGATTTGCAGTGTATGACCAAAATAACTCATCTCCAATCAAAGTCCATTATGAAAACGGCACAGGTTTATCAAACACTGATCTTGTTTTGTATGTGCGTTCAAAACAAACTCTGAACTGTCTTGATGTGGTAAGCCTTGTATTACCAAGTATGTAGTCCAATGTAAGTATACATTGTAAAAAATATGTTTAACTTTGCAGGGCACTTCAGCCTATGCAGCATATTGTCAGCTTGATCAATTCAATCGGCCGGTGTCTGGATATGTAAACTTTTGTCCTTCGCATTTGACATCAGACGATTTTGATTCAGAAAAGTTCTACCTGGTATGCAAATATTTGTTAAGGTAACTTTTTGACAAACATGTTTCTGTTAAAATAAATATTTTCTTCACAGACTGTGCTGCACGAACTTTTTCACATTCTCGGATTTTCTCAAAAGCTGTTTGACAAATTTCAGGACTGTACCCTTCACACTGTGGTAAGATGGGTAATATCTGCGGATTTTATCCTTTTTTACTGGGACCCCAATTTCTTACCCATTTTTTGCAGCAAAGTGCTTCATCCACTGAAACACCACAATACGGCAGATTTTGTGAAGATAGAAAAAATGTTTACAACTTTGTGAAAGATTGGTATCGAATTCTTTCTCCAGCAGTATTACGTGAATCCACAAATCACTTTAACTGCACTGGTCTCGGTGGACCATTGGAAGGAACTTTTCAGGTGGTAAACCTGTTAAGTCTATCCTCCTAAAAAAAACATTGCAATTTAAAAAAAAATTAATAAATAAAAAAATGGCATAGGTAAAATTGAAATAGAATGCATTTTTAGTAAAGCTTGGCATGTTTTTAGGAAAAGAAAGTCAGTTCTCATTGGGAATCCCGCTACCTGCAGCCATCCATCATGACAGCTTCACTTGGGCTGGTGAGTGTATCTAACACTTAGAAATTACCATGTAATTTTAGTATGCACCATGCAAAAAAGTGCGATACCTTGAGTAAATTATCACCACTATGATAGAAGTGCCAACAAATTATGTTTTAGGCCCATCTTACTGTGTTGGACTCAATCACGCTGGCTGTGTTTGAGGACAGTGGCTGGTACCAAGTAAACTATTCACAAGCTGATGAACTGCTGTGGGGTCAAAATGCTGGCTGTGAGTTTGGTACCAGAACTTACTGTCATTCGGGAGACACACCATTTTTCTGCACATCTACAGAGTAAGTCAGCAAAAGTCCACCAGCTTTCCCAACTGTTATTAAAATCCAAAATCATTTGAGGATGTTTACAATATCATTTAGCTTTTGAATTTCTTTTGATATGACCAAAACTAAAAAAAGCACAACCAAAAATGCAAATATGTGGATAAGTTGAAATACTACTTGTAAATTATTAGTTTTTTATTGATAGCCCTGTGTAATATTTGTGTTTTATATGTAGTTTGGTGAATGGATGTCACTACTTGCACTTGGACAAGGGAGTCTGCAAGTCCAACAAGTTTTTAGACTCCTGCAAAATGTATGTAGCAGAAAAGGGTGGAGAGTGTTGGAAAACTGAAAACGCGCTGTAAGTGCCAACGTGATTTAATGCCTCCAGTGCGGTTTACGACCACTGTGTCCCACAAGAGACAAAAAATGCTATTGTTGTTAGCACAAAAATTTTTAAATTAATTAAGATATTTTTTAAATTATAGATTTTAACCTGCTACCGCAGTTCTCGTGTATTATTTTTACCCTTCTAATTTACCAGGGGTTCCGTTGACAATGAGTGGAAGGGTGAGACCTACAACATTAACAGCAGATGTTTCATTTCCAATCTTTCGTCAGAGCAAAGCCCGGTAAGAGACTTTCCAAGCGAAATAGCAGAGATATGTACGTGTTAACTATTAGGTGTTTTACGTTTGCCAAAAGGGTAACCAAAATCTTATCATTGCAGTTGCGGTTCTTTGTTTGGTTTGCAGGTCAATCAAGTAAAAGTTTGTTAACAAAAACTTATAACCCTATATAGTGACAAAATAATTTAGAAACTGCAAATTTGGGGCTTGACCAAACGGAATTGTCATGAAACGTTCACAGGAGCCAGCCAGGTCCCGCGCAAAGCGAAGTGTGGCGGAGGAAGGCCGATGTTACGAACACAGATGTAACGATTCACAAACTCTTGAAATTCGCGTTAGGGGATCAGATTGGGTGAAGTGCATAAAAAACAGGATTGTCAAGATACCTGGCTATTCAGGTAAATATTCTTGCCAGTGCTTCACATTACCATTTATCTTGCTAACTTTCATTTTCCTAAAACAACAATTTTAGAACTATATATTCTTGATAAACCAGTTTTTAGAAGGTACCTTTCTCTAATCACAACAAAAACTTAACAATAAAAAAAATTATTTATCGGTACCGGGTATCGCTGTACTTAACGCTCGGTGGTTGACCAAAATTGGCTGAACATCCCATATTGATGAACAAAAGGTATTATTAACACTGTTAATATGATGAGAATCATTAAAACCTCTGTTTTTGTAAATAGTAGGTTTTCGTACGTCGTACAACCGCACCTTACCAAGGGCAAAAACCTGATCATTTTAGTGTTACTAGGCCAAACATAACACAATAGTAATGTACCTGAGTATCGATTGGCCGATACGCACTTTCCTGCATGTTAAAGAACAAACACAAGTTTTGCCATTGTCCATCTAAAAGACCTACAGATATAATTAGTCTCCACAAAATACCAGCAACATTTCATTTCAGTGTTTTGTTAAGCTCTTGTTGTTTCCAAATGTTTAAAATGTCCTGAACGAGTAGTTTCACCACAACAATAAGGTTCGGCCAGATACAAAGTTGTACGAATTTATTTTTAAACATTTGGAAACAACAAAAGGTCGAAGTTGTTCGAATTTATTTTTTGCCCGAACTGTTTGAGTCCAGTTTTGTGTGTCACTGATATTTCAAGTTTTTTTGTTACACCGCGTTACCAAAAATCTATTATTTTTTGCAGGTAGCATTCGATGTCCGAATCCCCGCTTGATGTGCAGACCCAATGTAAAGACGGGGACGGCGAAGCCAGGTACGTTCAGTCCCTTATCTAACCTTAGCCTCTGTTAAGCTCGCATCTTTCTTATATCCACAGGATCCAAATCGTGTGCCACTGTGAATATTTCGTTTTCGGGTCTGCGCAAGTGGCTCGGCTCTCCCGTCAACTCTGCCCGCCTCCAACAGTTTGTTGATGAGTTTGAAAACGCCATCCACAAATTCGTGAAGGCTAATGGGTACGTGGTTGGCATTGTTACATGAAATTGTTAAACCATCTTAAACCATCTCACGATCTCAACAGTGTCTTTACCCAGGCTTATATTTATCATACAGAACGACGATTCAAGGCAGGCCCTACATTTCCGACAACACCGTCGTTTTCCATTTGAAAACCGATCAGTCGCTTGTTTCATCTAAATATGCTTGCGGCGAGGCAGTCAGACGGTTAAAGGCGGCTGTTACCACAAAAGTATTCCATATTTCACCTCCCGATGGCGGCGAACTGCTGGCCTCCCATATATCGGTGTAAGTTCCTTTTTGACGCCATTAGGTGGATTTTTCGTACAGTAGCATGGTGAATAGTGTACACAAACTCGTTTTTTAAACCCTTTCGGCTGCGAAGTTGTCCGTTTTGTGAAGAGTGGGTATCTGTTTTAACGGGGCTGTGGCAAAGCGTTTTGTTGTTGGTACAAGGCTTTTGTTGTCACTCGTTTGACAAGTATGCGTTCCAACTAATCAGTACCCTCGGACAATGCGCCTTTTTAGCAGTGGAAGGTGTTTGCAGATGTTCCAAAAAGTTTATTTTCTTGTAGTTGACACCAAGACAGAAATTAATTCCCTTTAGATGTTGCATTTGCGCTGGATGGGTGGTTGGGTGATTTTTTAGGCTTTAAAATATTTTTTTAAACGGCGGCTGCATCTTTAAACAAGTTTTACTTACAAGTTGCATTAACACCCGAACCTTCAACAGAAAATACACGCTGCATGCCTGCGACATATCCAACCAGTCAAATGCTGAACAAACGAAAGCACCACCTTCCGATCGCCCTCCACCGGGCATAATCGCGGCTACAGCAGTCGGCGTCCTCTGTGTCTGCGTGTTTGCATCCGTCGGTGGCGTGCTGTACTGGAAGAGCACAATCCCGCGATCGGTGGGGCCAACTACTGTATCAGCCATTGAAGTTAATTATCAGCCGAACCGCTCGTCGGTTACTACTGGATCTGATAGCAGCGTTGGACAGATTGAATTTCCGGTCTAATTGTTAAAGGCGCTGCGCTGTCAGCCCTGATGATCGTAAGCGTGAATGGGGTCGCACGAAAAATGGTAATGTGTGCAATATTAGAGTTTAGTTATATATGAGTTGCAGAGTTGTTTGGGGTAGGTTATAAGGTCGAATTGAAGTCGCTGTGAATTAGAGCTCGTGAAATGAGGTTGTTTTTTTGTAACAAAAACTGTCGGTTACTTGTTTGTTAAATACTTGGGCAAGAAAAGAACATAAGTAAGGTGAGATTTATTGTTTTTTATGCATTAAGGGTTGTTTTATATGCGAAAAACAAGACCACCAAAAAACTTTCCTGATATGTTTGTTATTGTCTAAATAGATTATTGCAAATTTGCATTTCAGTTTTACACAAGTTCGCATTTTTAGCGCTTGCCTTTAAGTTTCGTTCTTACCTATTTCAACCGACTAGTCAACTTTGTTAACAATGTGCATAAGGTGCTTGTGGTCATTCATATACTGATGTGCTTTATTTTAGTTTTTGACACGAATGGACTCTGCCTATTTTTAATCCTTTATGCTAGTGAAAACCGCCTACATCTGTTGCTGTATTTTTCTAAATATCGTGAGTGTCGTCTTGTGGTGCTTGATTAGCGTTGTTGTTTACCTTCAAATTAAAAGTGCCTTGATTTTGATAAGGAACTACGGTGCCGTTTGATGATTTTTGCTACGTACAGTGCCGTACTGACTTCCTTGATTAAGATGACAGGGCGGCACGATAAGTATTAAGTCGTGCGTGCTATACCTTATGATGTTTTGGTGCGTGCCGTACCATACTGCCATCCCTGATGGTATCGACCATACCAGCGAAGTTGGTGGGTACGTCTGCGGTTGGTCTGGCGCCCGAAGCGGCTTCGTTAACAAGGCTGAAGGAATGGAGTTTTGGTTTTCTGTTTTTGATTTTTTTTAAATACTAATCAATCGATCGTTCATGCAACCAGATTTTTAAAAAGGTAATGCTGGCAAAAATACGTCTAGTGTGAATGCAACATCCGTTACGGATCACTAAACGCTGGCACGGATGACTAATAACTTTAAATTGTACACAAATGGGGAATAGATTGGAAGTGGAAGATTTAAACGATGTGATATCATCTGCGTACCTAGTGGTGTAGAAATGCTGTTAACAAAGGCTTTTTGGTAATCATGATAGTGAGCCACTAAAAACCTGTAGTGCGAGCTANGAAGGAATGGAGTTTTGTTTTTTTGTTTTTGATTTTTTTTAAATGCTAATCAATCGATCGTTCATGCAAGCAGATTTTTAAAAAGGCAATGCTGGCAAAAATACGTCAAGTGTGAATGCAACATCCGTCACGGATCACTAAACGCTGGCACGGATGACTAATAACTTTAAATTGTACACAAATCGGCAATAGATTGGAAGTGGAAGATGTAAACGATGTGATATCATCTGCGTACCTAGTGGTGTAGAAATGCTGTCAACAAAGGATTTTTGGTAATCATGATACTCAGTGAGCCACTAAAAACCTGTAGTGCGAGCTACAAAAGGCCTTGGGCGCACTGATTTAAGGACAAAATAGAAACAATCCTGAATCAGTGAATCGCATTACTTAAAGGAGTACCAAAGAAGTTGAATTAAGACTGTAACTTTATAAAATTATCCACATTTTACTTTACTGTGAAAAAGTTTTTTTTGTACTCCAGCAAAATATCAGTGTGTTTGTAAGTCAAATTTTGAAAATACTGCAAGGATGGACTGGCTTAATGCGTTGTCAAATGGATGCATTTTCTTTACTATTGTCATGTTTGCAACAGGAATGTAAGTATCCTTCTGTTTTTCATTTGTATTTCGAAAGGCTAAACATGATCCTTCAATGCGGTTATTAAGATTAGGTAAATGCTTGTGTAAATTACCTTTATTAATTGAATTAACTTTTTGCACAGACCTCAATGCCTGCAAATGTTTCGCCAAAAGAAAACAGCAAACATCCCATTTCTTCCCTATTTGATGACCAATGTCAAGTATGTATTGATTGCACATCTATAAGTTATGGATTTATCACTTTTAGGTCTTTTTATTTTACCTTATCCATTCCTATAAATTTAAAACAAGGAACAGTTTGTAAAAATGCTGGGAAATTTAGTAACAACAAGCAACACACATGGAAAAATTATTTAATCTATTTATATAATATGTCTTACCAAAAGGGTAATGAAGGTCAAGAATTTTTTCTCGCAAACGAAATTTTAATCGAATTTTTTTCTAAGTAATACCATGGAAAACAGCAACATGGGAATGTAAACATTTGGCATTTGCAAAATAAAGCACAGAAACTTGTCATTGCAACAATTATAATTTAGATTTTATTGCTTAACTACAAAAAAATGATAGATTACATGACCATTTAAAACACATGATGCTTAAAGTTTGAACACAGCACCAGTACTTTCTGTGTGACAGCAACACAGAAAATACATTTCAGGTGATGTTTTTAAACAACAATGTAGAAGGACTGCATGTATACTTGATTTCTTACTTAGTTTTTTGTCATCATCCAGTTTGAACTTGGTACCATTTGTAATATGTGATAAACGTTTTACAGCAATGTTTCATGGATAATATATGGGCAGATGACCAATAACTTCACTGTTGTTTTTGTCAATGTGGTTGGGTCATGTTTACAGTCCATATACATGGTTGTCCACATTTTTTACAGTGATTCTAAGGTAAGGTTTGCCTTAGTGCCATATCTAAAAGCATGCTGTTGCATTTGGTAATGGTTTAATAAAATATTTGTGTATCTTGTATCTTGATTTAACTATGCATGTAATTAGCCAAAGTGTAGGTGAGAGGAAATGAAAATAAATAAACAATTTGCACTTGTTTTACATTTCAGAAACAGCAAGTGTTTCAAAGTTTAACAGCTGGCCTGCTTGTAGTCATCAGTTGGTTTGTGGTGACTTACGGATTTGAAAGTTTGTCAGTTTCTATCAACATTACAGGATTTGTTTGCTGTATCATCACTGTTCTCATGTTTGCTTCACCATTGGCTGAAATCGTAAGTAGAACTACTATGATGCTGCAATAAATAATGTCAGTTCCTTTCATTTTAAACAACTTTAAAAGGTGTATAGCCCACCTGGTGAATTGACAGTTTATTTTACTGTTTTTGAGTGAGCTTTCATACATATGTTTCTATCAGTGCCTAAAAATGAGAAGTTTGCTACATTTAATGGTTTGTTTTCTTTCACTAAAGACCCTGTGTTTATATTCTGTTGCAGAACACTGTTATTGCAGAGCAATCAACTGCCAGAATTTCCTTTCCATTGACCGTGGCCTCATTTATGTGTGGTGGATTGTGGACATTATTTGGAACAGTATTAGGTGACAGTTTTATTGTGGTAAGTAAAAGTAAACATAGAATATTTGCAATGTCTTGATTCCCTTATCTGCTGCTTAAACCTATAATAAAGTAAATACCAAACCTTTAAAAGTAATAGACAGAAAAATAAATGGCTTTTCATCCTGTACAATTTTTTGTAATGAATATGGCGTAGTGCATGATTTTTTTCAAACGTTTCTTTAGGTTCCAAATGCTTTGGGTGTTGTGACAAGTATGGTGAGATTCTTCCTTTTCCACAAATACCCAACTAAATCTCCAGTACTGCCAATGTGATGGGAGGAAGTTGGAAGCCAAGTGAGAAATGTATTCCATGGCTCCCACAATGCTTGCCTTTTGCAAGGCATTGCAAAACTGTTGGCAATATATATATATACATACTTATATAAGGTGGCTCACATATGTTATGAACATAAGTTGGCTTTTTCAGACAAGCTTTAATTTTTGTGTCAGTATGACGTTTTTTAAAAGTGAAACAATGTTGCTAATTACTGATAACCAATCTGTACGCCTGAAAATTATAAGAGACCCTGGTCGAAGATCGTTTTGTACGTTTACTGAATGACACTGTAACTTAGTTTCAACACAAGCTAGGGGCAATAAATTTTACTGCTACACAACTCCCTTCTTAGTCCAAAAAGCAGTTAAATCCACTGAAGTTTTCTTTGTGCAAATATTTTTGTTTTTTTTCCTTCTTTTACAGAAAAGTATCTGTGAGGGTTTTGTTGGGTATGTACAATGCATAATCCATCTATCAATAGGGACCCTAATGCAAAGGCCAAAATCTCATTGCAATTTGAATTATTTGTCGACTGTCTGTATCATGCACTTGTGTGTTGCCTTTATTCGCATTTTTAAACCAAAAGCTGTTTTTAAAACGGTACTGACAATCGTTGCGTCTCGTTGTTTGCTAAAACTTTCCTTAAACACGTTGTAAACATTTCGCATTGGAGCTTTATAGATTCGTACTCGGTAATGGCTTGTTATTAACTTTTATGTTTACTGTAATTTACAAACACTAAATATTTTATTATAGTGGTTGTTTAAAAACTGCGAAAGGGGTCTATGGTATATCGTGTATCCTTTCCGTCATGTCTGCAGCGTGTCTTTAAACATGCCCAAATATAGTTTGGATTGTCGTTTTCGCGCATTTGGCAGTAGGTAAATAAAACATGTCTCTTTTTAATAGACCTCGATTTGGGTCTTTCAATAAGTAACAGGTCTATAAAACTAGACTAGTTGCAGCGCAACTTTAAGTGCGCCCCCATTTGTTAAATATAAAAATAGTGATTATCGATAAAAAAGCATTAGAACAAAAAACTGCAAGAAATACACAGCACAGCGCATCATCAAAAAACACTTTCTGACAAAAGCCACAAAAAGAAAAACAAATACCACATCGATACCAGACAAACAGCATTTAAATCGGCAGTTCGCTTCAAGGCATTTACACATTACAGTGTGAATCGCAATAAATCGCAGTCAGTAAGAGTAGTACAAAATTTGCGCCTAAGTTCCGCCTGAACAACGCCATCGGGTTCTTAACTTATTACAATAAAGCTTGTAATGCCTGTAAAAACAAAGAAAATAAACGCAAGCTCTGCTAAAATAAGAGCAATGTTTTCACCATGCTGCAGCTCTGTAACCACAAAAGGTGAGAGTGACCTCTACATGGAGGAAGAAACATGTGGGAGCGAACACCTGTACAACTTTGGCGCAATTTAGGCCCCTAGATATATTTTCAATTGGACCACAGCCAATCGTTAGAATGTGTGTTATTGTGGTCTAACTGTCTCGCTTGTAACAGGCGTTGGACACTGTATTGTTGTTGGTTGACCATACATGCCTGTTATCCGGAAAACGGCCAAAATGATCCATTGTGTCCCATACACCAAACAGGATAATCGCAGCAGTTTGTTTAAATGTTTTTGCCTTGCTCGCCGCTACAAAGCAGCAAAATTTTGATTTTGGAGAGCGGTTAGTCGACCAGCTGATAGAACCACGCTTAAACGCTTTTCGAGGCTTGTAGGCTGTAAAATGATTCGTATAGCGGTGGCTTGCAAGTCAAACACCAAGCGTAAATCTGTTCTTTTTATCAATTTCTTTTCAGTCAATTTCATTTTGCCTTTGTTCTTAAAAAAACCTGTAATTTTTTTCTGAGTTTTTTTACCGAACCAATACAAAAGTATGGTCTTTGCGGATTGGTACACACGTTTTGGATGTCCAATTTATTTTATTTAACTGCAGTCTGACAAAGCCCTGACACCATAAATTGTCTTAAATTGTTACCACATTGTGTACATCTACCAGTCGGTAATCCGGTTCTTTTACTGTATTTCCTCGTCGTGATTTAATGGAATACCATTATTCTACGTTTAAGGTCATGCCGACCACAACGTCCTTCATGTGGGTTGCAGAGAAACCACATTTAGTCTGTCAATATTTGCCCAATTGGACATATGTAACGTAGTAGGCTATTCTATAGGTCGCTGTATTTGCTTAACTTTCTGAAGCTACTGCGTAGACTAGAGCAACTGTGCGTAAGAACCATTGTATGAAAAGTTACTGGTTTTTGTTCAAGCCACAATGTATGTAACCCAAGTGGCTTCGTGCAGACATTTTCGAACTTAGGGCGTTCTGATGTCACACTTAACTTCACGTGACAGGCCTTTGCGTAACGCCCAACAAGTTCTGTTGGGTGTATCGTATACACCCAATGTGTTTTAAAATATAGTCGAACGCAAACCTAATCATGCAATAAGTTTCAACAACATGTTAGATATAATTGTATATTTTCATCATCTTATAACACCCTGTGATTTGCACGCGAATCGAGACATTATGTTGTCATGGCATAAGTTTTCCTGAAGAAAAAATGCAACGAAAGCAACAAAGATTATACAAAGAGATTTCGAGGTTTGCAGTTGGTACGCAATATACAGAGGGTGAGGCATACTTGATATACGTGTACATATCTCACAACTTACAGGCGCCAAATTTTTGCTCTCGACATGAAACATATCGGCTTGTTTAAATGCAAACGCAAAGGTTATTAAAATCAGGTATGCGGGCGTTCGAAATTAAGGGTGTTAAAAATTGTCCAAACAAGAAATTATTTGTGAAATACATTTTTTTTCGAAAATACTTCAAATTATTCGTTTGAAGGATTCGCAAAACGTTCGCTTAAAAAAGCATCGAAAAAATCTTGGTGGTAATAGCAATCATAGTCGTATGACTGAAAAATGGGAAACATAATTCTAATGCGACACATCATTAAAAGAATTGAAATTATTGTACCACAAAAATAATTTTCGCATGAAAGCATTATGAGGATGGTTTTTTAACCAAGGGTGCAAGATCTGTTTCTAGGATGTGCGAGGACATAAATCAATAGAGTTAGTTACATAGATACATTACATCTATAACATCCAGGTACTCTAAAAACATAATGGCTTTCAAACATGAGATAAATATTGCGTTCCAGACATTACAGAGGAGTGCGAGAAGTGGTAGGCCCAGAAAGAAACAGGTTAATAATCACTGATTTAGGACACAAATTTTAAAAAAACACACACCACAATGCACAATTAAGCAAAAACACTGCATAACAAAAACCAAGCACAATAAAACACGGAATGAAAACATTGTTTCGACACAAGGCAAACACCATTAAAATCAGCTCAATTTTGAAAGCAGTTTGAAATAAAGTTATTTACAACAGTGATGATTTAGCCAAGTTTTGTGTACAGATNATTATTCAATTAATAATACACCATGATTTTTCCTAATGCAAAAAAATGGTTGGTTAACTTGTGTCCAAAATAATGTTTATCTACGGTACATGATTGACTGCACATTTTTAACCTGTTAAGCATTCATTTAAAACTATCATATGTCACTAACATTTTATACATAGGGTGCCCAACCTCTGTGATACAGTACCATGCTTCATGTTAAGTACCAACTTCTCAAACTGATTCGATTTTATTGAGATTGCTACACAGGTTATTTACTCACAATCACAAACATAACAAACACAAACAGTAAAACTGCAAAGGAAATAGCTCCAATTTCCTGACCCTTCATGACCCAGCTTTTCTCTCTCTTTCTCTTTTATTGACTGTTTGGCAAACTACTTCACAAACCAACAATCAAATAAACTTTACTCAGTATTTTGCCAATTTTTGCATGCTGATTAGTTCAAAATTGAGCTTTACAGTAAAATTTATTATTCTTTGCACCATTGCTGTAAACCTAACAACCACTTAATATCCCAAACCGTGCTGTTGCTCGTTTGTACTAAACAGTTAGCAGCCAGACAAGCAGGAAAACAAAAAAGGGCCAAGTTCCTGATAGGGAGATCCCCAACTTGGTTTCTTATTTTATTCGGATAACAGACGCTACCTTGTGGAAGATTAGTTTTACCTTTTAAACGTTAGGTTGCGCTGTTTGCAGACATTGAGGCAACAAACCAAACATCACCAAACGAAGTCATTTAAATTGCGGAAGAAAACTAATTTTTCGGCCAAATTTCTAGATACCATAAATTGGTTTCCCATTTAAAGAAACACCTGCACTCAGAGCCAGATTAGTAATTTATTAACCAGACTGTTCACGGATTTTGTGAGACGAAGTTTGCTCAGTCTGTGGGGTTGCGAAACTACACTGCTGCATTAGCTAAATTTAGACAAAATAAACGCAGTAAACACAGGGGTTCTGCGAGATTAACACAATGCGTGGTTTGGTTTTTATTGCCATTGTCGTAGTGTTTCTTGCGTTGCCAGTCAACAGCGGAAGGCAGGCTAGCTCCGCCAAAGTCAAGGTGAGTTTCAGTGCAACAGATAGAAATATAACACCGACATAAGGCGACACAACACATTATTTTTTATTATGTCGTATCACTAACTTTTATGATTAACCACCAGAAACCCAAAAAGCCTGCAAGTTGTCCGGATACCTGCAAGCTGAGACGAAGGATTGCAAAATTTGAGACTTCGGTAAAAGGTGAGTCGTTGCTGAATGGTAGTTTGAAAAGCAGTGCTATACCAGGGTCTGGTCTTTCTTTGGTTTGCTGAATTCGTCGATTCGTGGGGCATACAATGTTGTGTATCGGTACTATAAGCGACCACCTTTTTGCTGGGTGTGGTCTCTGGTTTCATTTTTAATTAATGTATTTCTTTTTGTAAGCTAACCATTTGCGCGTTTATTTTTTTTCCAGACAAAATATCGGCTTTCGAAAGAAGCGCACCAGAAAATGCATCCAGTTTGACGCTGGACGTAAACAACACCGCGTTGGTTAATAGATTCCTTGCTGAACTGCGGGAAAATGTTCTACAACAGCTGCAAGGCGACGCGGACGAAGCGATCGGGCAGCTAAAAGGAATACTGGTTGAAGAACAAGCAGCAATCAGTACTATATCCGCGCAGGTTATATTACACTTGAATGTTTACATGCTAAAAGAAAGGCACAGACAACTCAAAACTGCCTGTGTTTATTTTACCACCATGCAGTATGACCTTTGGTTGTTCTATTGGCCAAAAAGGAGATCAACCCTTTATTCTTGTTAGTCATTGTCAAAAGGTCATTGTATTGTTACGATGGACTGAATATAAAATAGTCGAGTAAATTTAAATCACTATACGCCAGGCCTGCAAGGGGCGTTATGTCGAATTAAAGTCGGCCTTTCAGTTTTAAGTACACTCTAATTTGGTATCAAGCCGCTCTTTCTGGCGATGCGCATGCTGTTGTCGTTGGCCTGCATAAAAGCTTTAGGGCAGATTCCAAAATTGAATATGCACAAGCACGTAATTCAAAGATGTGTAAATTGAGTTTTGCCTATGGTCAATTGTCCAAAATTTATACCCGGTACAACGTTGCAAGCGCGTGTTCGAATGTGCACTTTGGTCATTTTATGCAAATGGTATTTACAGGTCGAAGAAATGATTCGATCGATTCCCGAAGCGGTGTCACGCCTAGCACCGGTTCCAGTTCTACACAACCAAAGCAATCCCTTCACTGAAGATGCAATCCGGGCCATGAACACGACGATTTTAACTTTGAAGCGCCAAAACACCTCCTTGAAAAAGAAAACAAAAGTATTTATTAATTGCCAAAGTAAAAGGTTTGGTAAACTCGTTCGAAAAACTCTAACCAGATTCCCGGGGTGTTTCCTAATCGCTTTTGACGCTAAACTGTTCTCTATGGCAGGGTTCCGAAAATACTTTTTGGCACGGCCCACAAAAAATCGTTACTTGCGACCCTAACATTTTGTGAGAATAATTATGCGCAAATATTCAATACTAACAGTCAATATCTGACTATTGGCAACCTGTGTACATTACGGATGTGAGATGACTGAACACGTCAGCCAACTGTACTTTATTTTTGAATTAGACTTGCCCTAATTCAGAAACTAACTGATTGACTCAGATTGCAGATAATCTAGCGAGGGTAATTCGGGAGCAGAACATTATTCTCGGATCACAAAACAATGAACTGCGTCTCCACAATCAAGGATTGGACCGCAAGGTAGGCCAATAAATCTTCATTACAATGTTTATAAATGATTTAGTAGCGGCAAATCGACGAAGTGTAGCATGGGTAAACAAATGTTTGCAAAACTACATTTGTTTGCGGCTCATGCGATCATGCCGCTGTACTAAACCGCATTGCGCATATCAAAACAAACAAACCGGTGAACGCAAAGAATGAATAATCACGCGGCTAATTGCCATATAAGCCATTGTCGGCGTAAACAGACGAGCACGTATTTCCCCTTCCAACAGTCAACACGAACACGATCTGTCATCGCCGTTCTTCATCTTTACAGCATCGCGAACTTCGCCAGCGGGTGTTTGAACTTGAAAATAGCCTGGCGCAAGTAAATGCCACCGTGGTAGAGAACTCACGATCGACAGACACTAGCGAAACTGACCAACACCAACTTGGACCAATCCACGATAGCGTATCCAACATACAAGCCAGTTCAAACCAGGCGATTGAGCGAATTGAAAGGTTGGAGCAATGGGCGCAGGCTGTGATTGACGAGGGAGATTTTCCCGACCTCCTTCCGACGTCGCATCCGCAGCCGGACAGTCCACCTAGCGGTAAGTCTGGTAAACTGCCAGTGTAACTTTACGGTACAGTCATCAAACGTACTATAAGCTACGTTAAGCTCCCCTTGTATATTGCCGTAATACAAATAACTTCAGCGATCATTGTAAGCCAAACTGAGGGTGGAAATAGGTTTTATTGTGGCAACGTAACGCTGCAAAAAAACGGAACGGTGCGACATGGTGTACAACGAAACACAGCGTCAATATTTTCACGAGCCTAGAACAGAAGAATACAGAAATCAGACACACAGGTAACATGACGACAAAATACAAAACACCTGGAACAGTTGCGAAATCGCGTGGAATGGACAAGAGTGGGCGAAACTATGAGAACTTTGCTAAACACGCAAGGGCGACTAGTTTACAACCAGTCTAAATTGAAAGACAGTTTCGACATCCCGGATGTATAAAATGTGCATTAGGTATAAGTATCCCGGGTGTAAAGCTGCCATATTGTAGACATGGCTATTGGGGCTTCATAACATAATTAGCGTTAAATTCCCCTGATTCGTTGGGCGACTTCGCTACACTAAACACGTCATTGGCAATCTCATCGCGGTTTCTGTGCTGCTGCTGTAGTACGTCATTCGGATGATACTGACACGCGCTGGAGGTCGACCTGAACTTTCGCCGAAGCGTGCGGCGGGCGGTTTTAATCTGTCTGCAGCAGTAAGTCGCCTCAACGCGGCGCAGAGTCTTGTGAAACATGCGAACGATTGAACGGCGGAAGTACGGCATTCGTGCGCCGTAAATGAGGCAATTCCATAAACTGTTTGAGAATAGCATAGTCATGGCAATGACGATCGCGCTTATGTAGTTGTTCGCTTGGCTGATATTTGAAGCTCCTTCAAATGCGATTTTTGCAATGACGGCTAGTAACGGTATTATGGCCACCGATATAGC
>QXVZ01004375.1:0-15373 GCA_008931825.1 Phallusia fumigata
TGGCAAGGCAAAACGGACAAACTGTTAAAAATTAACTCTAATCCGCCCTTATCCAAACGTTAAGGCTGATTCACACCAGATGCGTTTACCGGTTGTGGTACTGTTTTTTTGATCTCGCGGCAAGCAGCGGGGCATTTACACCAGCCGCGACCAAAGTATATCTATCAAACATAAAACACTTTGGCCCTGTCTGATAGATAGACTTTGGTCGCACCCGTTAAACGCACATATGGTGTAAATCAGCCTTTAGTTCCTCAGATCTTAAATTGCATTCCTGATAAACGAAACCATCTGACTTCCTATGTTTAAAAAACTCATCTTAATCTAAAGACTAAAATACACACTTTTTGTCGCGTAACACAGTTGTCCGAGACCACATCGTTAATGAGACCAAGCGGAATTGGTTCGACTCGAGGACATATTGTTTTTCGCTTGGAGGAGATTTGGCGACCTGGGGAGTGAGGAACGATCTAACCCGCAGGTAAAGTACCGTATTAGTATGCCCCAACTACCCATACCACACAAAAGTATGGAACCTAGCAATACGTCCGGACAAACACACTTTTTCGGATAAGATACCTCTTGTGTTACAAAACAAAGGTATATTACTGAACGGTATATAACATTTGAGTTTTTTTCTCAGACAAATGGGAAAATAATAGCCTACATTGTTGCACTTGCTTAAAATATGACATAAGTAAAGTACAAAAAAAGATCGGGTAAAATAAACTTGAGTAAAAAGTTTTAGTAAAAGGGTAAAAGGCAGGTATTCAAACATAATTGGGCTAAACATTTTTAGTTCGTGTACCGCAGGTTGCACACATCTGGTCTACATAAGTAAGGGCCAGTTCAGTCTTGAAAACACAATCTAGTTCATCAAAAGAAAATTAGCCGCTGCACTCAATGGTCCAATTGCCTGGCTTGTTCTAACTGTGGAATAAATAATTGGTTGTGGAGAATTCACAAGTATGATTTTCCGAATGGCAGTCCATTGCCAGGACAGAAACCTTTTTTTAGAAACATATAGAAATAAATTTTGCAGTAACTTGCTTTTGTTTGTTGCGCTGTCCTTGTAAGGACACCGGTGAGTAAACCTAATCGGGATTCGTCCTTGGAACTGTTTCCGTGAATATCTCTGGACCTACGATTCTGTGAAACAATAAAATGTTGGAAAATGTCTGTAGCCTGTTATAACCACACTTTCGCCAAAGGTGCAAATAAAAAACAAACAATTCTTTGTGAAAAAAGGGAAAGCAAATTTTTACTTGTAATTGACTCATACTCTTAATAACCTTCTAGATTAAAATTCCAGACACATCATCGACAACTTGATCAAGACAAATTCATCGAATTTCTGGATCGGTTTAACAGACCTTGAATCAGAAGGTGACTGGTTTTATACCGATGGCGTTCCTGCTACAGATAAAAATACAGACTGGGCCGGTGGAGAGCCAAATGAATATAAAGGTCGCGAAGATTGTGCTTCTCTTTTTAGTTCATTGAAGCATCGAGTTGCCGACAACCCGTGCACATCGGGTTCGGGAAGCATTTGCGNTTAGTTCGTGTACCGCAGGTTGCACACATCTGGTCTACATAAGTAAGGGCCAGTTCAGTCTTGAAAACACAATCTAGTTCATCGAAAGAAAATTAGCCGCTGCACTCAATGGTCCAATTGCCTGGCTTGTTCTAACTGTGGAATAAATAATTGGTTGTGGAGAATTCACAAGTATGATTTTCCGAATGGCAGTCCATTGCCAGGACAGAAACCTTTTTTTAGAAACATATAGAAATAAATTTTGCAGTAACTTGCTTTTGTTTGTTGCGCTGTCCTTGTAAGGACACCGGTGAGTAAACCTAATCGGGATTCGTCCTTGGAACTGTTTCCGTGAATATCTCTGGACCTACGATTCTGTGAAACAATAAAATGTTGGAAAATGTCTGTAGCCTGTTATAACCACACTTTCGCCAAAGGTGCAAATAAAAAACAAACAATTCTTTGTGAAAAAAGGGAAAGCAAATTTTTACTGGTAATTGACTCATACTCTTAATAACCTTCTAGATTAAAATTCCAGACACATCATCGACAACTTGATCAAGACAAATTCATCGAATTTCTGGATCGGTTTAACAGACCTTGAATCAGAAGGTGACTGGTTTTATACCGATGGCGTTCCTGCTACAGATAAAAATACAGACTGGGGCGGTGGAGAGCCAAATGAATATAAAGGTCGCGAAGATTGTGCTTCTCTTTTTAGTTCATTGAAGCATCGAGTTGCCGACAACTCGTGCATCTCGGAATCGGGAAGCATTTGCGAGCGTCGGTAAAATAAATTGAACTGCATCTTTGATACTATGCTTTCAAAAATCTTGCAGAGATTAAACATGTTTATCCCCGCGTGACACCATGGGCTGAAGACAATTGGATGGCTTACCAACAAAGACCTTTTTGGCCTGCGAAGGGTGGAAACAGAAACAAACCGTTACTAAACACAGCAAAACCACCGCGTTTAGAGGGTTAGTTCGTAAAAAGCGCAAAATTCACTTGGTCCCAGGATGTGGTTAAAAGCCATCAGTACAATCAAAAAGCGATAGGATACAAATAATAACTGACGCTCATCATATCATCTCATTCGGTACTGGCCCACTCCTATTACATCACTATGATTCCGCCTTTAAACCAACAACGCCGCATCCGTGTTTTGTCATGTAGTAGGAGAAGAAAATGAAAGTAATAAAACATTTTCTTTTACACAGTTGAAGCATCCACAAGGTAGGCTTTTTATTTCCACTGCGTGAAGCACGACCGCACAACACGATGATGGTCACGCACTGAAGAGTTAAGTACAAACAATCACTCCGGCGTGAAATTGCGTCATAAATTCACTGCACAGCAGTACATACGCTTTTAGCGATTATAAAACTGACAAATTTATCTGTAGCGTACCAATTTATTGAAGATACTCTTTTGGTGCTAGTTGGTTTAGAAGCTCAAATATTTTGCAATGGCAGTACTCAGAGTGTGCATACAATCCAAATAGCATTTTCAATCCATAAGTGAGGTCAAGTAAAGTTTGATACACCAACCTTATGTTTAAGGTTAGTTGGCCTAACCACCTGGTCACCAAACAGTTTCACTACAAGTTTGTGGCGACCACGGTTTGTTGGGTCCACGGCATATGCGTCTATGAGTCTCAGTTCGTATTACGGGTGTTTTGTTAATTGTTTAATTGTTCTTTACTATGCGTGGACGATTTGGATTAGGGTCGTCACTTATTATATGTGAGAACTCGATACCACCGTCCTTGACAATGCCATAACCTCCGTACACCTCAAAGCTCCTGAGCTTGCCAGGACAGAGTCCCGGAATCCTCACACAGGTGTTTTGCACTTCAGGTTGTTTGTATATTTATCTTATTCAAATAGAATCAAGACAAGAAAACAATGCATTAGAGTTTGCTTAAGAAACCTCAAAGAAACATAAATTACATGGAAAGACTTCACTACGCTATGTAAAGAGCTCTTGGCTANTGTGCAAATTTTCAGCGCCCTAAACCCAATATATCAAAAGATAAGGTATGATTTTGTTGTTTGCTGGGGCGTGCCAGACGCGGTTTGTTCTAAGGACTCAGGTATAAATTCACTACACAGCAGTACACACGCTTTTAGCGATTATAAAACTGACAAATTTATCTGTAGGGTACCAATTTGTTGAAGATACTCTTTTGGTGCTAGTTGGTTTAGAAGCTCAAATATTGCGCAAAGTCAGTCTTCAGCTTGTGCATACAATCTAAATAGCATTTTCAATCCATAAGTGAGGTCAAGTAAAGTTTGATACACCAACCTTATGTTTACAAGGTTGGTTGGCCTAACCACCTGGTCACCAAACAGTTTCACTACAAGTTTACAGCAGCTAAACCCTTATCCATCTAGGCAAGTGTTTCTCAAACTTTTTTAGCCCAAGGACCACTTGATCTTCGAACTTTTTTCTTAGAACCACCAAACAGAATTCCATTCTAACATGCTCTCAAAACAGATTTTATAAACCAGTGCCTAGTTTAAGTCATCTTTCAGGGACCACCAGTGGTCAGCGGATCACACTTTGAGAATCACTGATCTAGGCCTAGTGTGACAATCTATCAATAGAATTTGGCAAAAAATATTACACAAAAGGTGTACGAGTAACATCACCACCTTGGCCTATAACTTCACCCTACATCAACCGCATCATGTGAAAAAATTAAATAGACTGATACACACTATGATTATAATGCAAATTGGTAAAGAAGGTGTAAAAACAATTATCTAGCATTTAAAACTGACTGAAGGGGATCTATTTCTGATGTAAGAACACATTGGCAACAGTGGTGCTACCATCTGTACCATCAGAGACCTTTACTTTACTATTGAGAGCAATTCCCATTTCAAGTCCTAAGGCAAGAGAATAGAGTCTCGAGTCAATCCTAAGTAAAGCCTTTGAATCTGCTACCAGATGCTTTACACGCCCAAGAAGACCTCGAACAGGCAGCAAAACCACCTCAGTAAACTCTCCTTCATCCAAATGTGGTTTGCAGTCAATATTTTTAGGGTCGTCCCCATTGATTACAACATTCACTAACGCAGAGGTTGAGCTTTCTGTTCCTGGATCAAGGGAAGTGGGCAAATTTTCAGCAGTTTCATCTGCAATCATCCCTGTGTAGCCTGTCTCTTCATACAACTCACGGAGGGCGACATCATGGACAGACTCATTATTTTTGTCACACAGGCCAGCAGGAAATTCCAGGCAGTAACCTCCAATGGGAGGTCTGAATTGCTTGACCAGCACAAAACAGTTATGATGTAGGTTCCGTTTCAGTACAGGTACCACAATGACACTGTCAGGTATTCCAGGATCGGTTTGTTTGTGAACATAGCTCAAGCCTTCCCACTGCCGCTGGACACCAATGGGGTCTGTGTAGGTTATAAGTTCACTTTGCAGCCATTTTCCTTGATGGACAACTTTTACGTCATCAATTTTACTTTCCCCAGACATACTTCAACAGTGAAATGTCTGTATTGGTAAACTGCAAGTACAAATTAGAAAAAAAATTCTTAGAAATGTTAAATTACTAATAAAATGCTAGACAAAGCTCAACAAGAAACAACTACTTGTGTTAGATATAGTCTGGTATCCCTTTATTCTAATGCTCACACTACTTATTATATGTTTAAAATCCTGATTAAAATTTTTTTGCATACACTTTAGTGCTGTGGTAGAAAAAAGCATGGTGAGGCATAGTAGTGACAAAGATGTGTGAGTGTCATTCACTAGCACTGCATGGCAGTGCATTTACCACTTTGGTATCCTGCAACATTTTTAATGACATCATGTTCACTGCCTGTGTTACTTAGAGTGAGATAATGCAACAATATCAAATGTTGTTGTACATATGAGCCTGTCAGATGACTGGTGCTTGGGTCGCAACACATGGGTGATCACATATGACTGCTCGCCTGCGGCAAAGTTTGCAAAATAGTGTTGAAATATAGCATGGATTATTAAGCAATTCCTTTTTCCAAAAACTCTACCTACCACCGCTGGTAGTTTGGTCTTGGTGCCACCATATTAGTGCATAAAGTATGTTTTGAATTTGATTAAATGTTAGTTTACTTGTTTCACGTCGTATAACCTAATTTATAAGAGCTCTTTTTGCAAAAATGAACGGTAAAATACACGTACACAATACCCAATGTTTTGTTGTATTCAGTTTAGGTTGTTTACCGTTGACCAGTGGTTCTTAACCTTTTTTTATCCCGAAAAAAACCTGATGAATTTTAATTACCACCTTTTCAAGAAATAACAAATTACAGCCCGACAATCGAACACACATGAAAATCTGTATTCTATAAGTTTAAAATACATTAGTGTAACGGAACCAAAAGCAGGATAACCTAATTAACCCCTTTAAAATACAAATCATCCTCAGGTTAAGAACGACTGCACCAGACAGATTTGACTCTAAAACGAACCTTTACAATATTAAACGAGCAGTCGCAAGTGTTTTACAAAATTAAGACCATGCTTAAAGCGAAGAAGGGGAATTCCCCATAGGGACTGTTTTCCCAAAAAAAGAGTTACTAATGATATTTATGCATAACGTAAGAACAGAAATGGCAAATAACAACTAAATTAACAGTGCGGTAAGTTTTTTTTTAACTGACACTGCAGGGACTTGAGGTGTTAATTGTTTACTACACTTAATATTCATCAAGGTTAAATTCAAGGTAAACTTTTGTCAGCTAAATTTGTTTCGTTAAACTATAGATTTGTAGTCAGTAAGGAATCGTTCTGTACAAATAAAATGGACACAGACTATGTACCCTACCAATCACAAGACACTGAGTCTTCTGAAGATGATCAACAGTTACGGCAGTATGAACTTCTGTCGAAACTGCAAGATCTTGTTAAACGACTACCAATGTAAGAAAGTGTTAAAATAGACAAACGCCCACAAACGGAAAATATTAATAAAAATTTAGATTATTTAATTGAATGCATATACATTTCATTGGATTTTGTGGTTTTGGATTAAGGTTGGAGGATTTTATAAACAAAGATATGGCCCAGTGACAAGACTTTGTAAATTCATGAAACCAAGCAAAAAACTAGAACCTGTTTAAAAATCATACGTTTGTTTCTACAGAGACACTTCGTGAACAAGATAAAACATGTTTTGCAGTTAAGCCTTAGGGAACAAAATTCCGCATATTCATGATTAGTTGGAATGAAAGCTTTGGACAATGCATGATATGTAAACATTGGAAGGAATTAGCTATTTTATCCTACAAGCTACCCAATTTTAGGGCAATAATACTTATGGGTATAGATGTAGATTTTTGTGTGGAATTAGTTTGTTTTACCGTTAAGTATGTCCATTACATGTTGAAATATGTTTTTTTGTCAGAAAAATGCAGCAACGACTTTCACACACACTTTTGTCGGACATTGCATGTTGCTTGTTGGACCAGGCAATCTTCACAATTGTCAGTAAGTGAACTAAACTTTTGTCTTGTATTCTTGACTTTTGTTATACAATCACATCTAGTGTGTCTGAAATACAAATAACTGGAATCTCTGTATCTGACACAAAATCGGTATGAATATTATTCTGTGCTTTTTACTCATTATGGGTCCCCTTCCATGAAGGGGACACATATTGTTTTTACTCTGTTTTTTTTTTCTTTTTTTCTGTCTAATGCGAGTTTGTTCCCACGTTTTGGTCATGAAGGAGTTGTCCAAATTTCTTCAAATTTTCACACATGATAGATGTGTATCTGAAGTTGTGCACTGTCAACTTTTTACCCCAATTCACCCATCGGTTCACCCACAGGCCCCCAAAATGTAAAACTTTNTTTAATCTTGAATTGTCACTGTTTGACTCCCACAAAGAACTTTAAAAACAAATATGCCATATTGGTGAAAAAATGCTAAACTGTGTTTTAAAGCCACAAAGTAGATAGTTGCAAGACAACATTAACAGATTTTAAGGTGCAAAATCTGTTATGTCTTTCAATGGCATAAGAATATGAATGTTTTGTTTAGTTGTGAAGATGTTCACTCTAAAATTAAATTGAATCATCCAAAAACATTGCTCAACAAACACTTTTTATCAAATAAAGTGGTGTGGAAATCAATAAGTGTATTTTGTCTGGCAGATGACCTGCAGGAGATCCAACATTTGACAGAAAAAAATTTGTACAATCAAAGACAAAAAATGCTGGTTGAACATAGAAGTAAGTGCATAACTGTACTTATTACTGCAAAAGAAAAGAAAAAACAACAACAAATAGTAAAATTGAAATGTTAGTTGCAGAGGCACAACTTGTCTTTTTAATTTGTGTGTGTTCATGTTAGTGCATTGGGTTCTTTTTGGTGTATTTATTAAGCTGGCATTGTCTTTATCCATGCTCTAATCATGCCAATAGGGCAACATTTCTTGTAACCACAGTACACCTGTGTTGTAGCATATGCTGCTTTCAGATCTTTACACCTTTGAAAAAGATTGAACTTATATTAGTGTTTTATTGGTTTACACCAGCCGCTAATTGCTGATGGAAACATAGCAGTCAACTTCCACATTGTTGTTTTGTGCTGTTGGAAGATCAACACATTCATAGGAATGAATAATTTCCTTCTTTTTATCACATTTAGTTGTACATTTGCATGGCATAGGCTCCAAATAATCATTGTTCACTGGCTTAGTACTGCCTGCTGTGTACTTTGGTGGTGGACTCGGTTTCAGTACACTTCTAGACTTGTAGAGTTGGTTTGATTTCATAATCCGCCTGTTAATGCTCTTTCCAGCATGAGAACTTGTTGCCCTAGACTTTTTGCTGCTGTACCTTCTGGAAGTCACTTTGCCAGAAGCGTTGACTGGTCGGATACTCTTCCAGTTGTTAACAGGTTGTCTCTTTGCTGGAATTTGTTTTGTTGCCCTTGCATCACTGTGGTGAATCGCGCCAAAAGTGTTAGCCCTTGCAACTGCTATCTTGGTTTCTGTTTTTGGTGCTGAAAATGACTTCATTCTTGTATAAGGTGGCTCAATCTCTTCTTCAATGGAGCTTGTTGAAGGCAATGGGGTTGTTGACCAACTTTGCCTGGCATCTATCGGCTGTGCATAGGAGCTGCTCATCCTAGGCCGGGACATCTTTTTCATTGTGCTTCTGTGTCTCGCATTGTTTCGCTTGGATCGTGGCAAACTGGGTAACTTTCGCAGGGAAATCATACTCTTCTGTTGGAACTTTGGCTGATGGGGTTGCCCATCAAACAAGTTTTGTTGACTTGATGTTGTTTCTATGAAGTAGAAAAAAATTGTAAACATACATAATATACTCTCATAAATAGGCCAGTCAAAATTTCCAACTTGATGTCAAGTCTATGACTTATTGTTTGTTGCAAGTAGTTTTGTATTCCTTTTTGATATTCTTATTAAATACTGAAAAGGGTTTTTTCACCTTTTTTAGGTAAAAACCTTTTTTCAAAAAAACACCAGTTGTTGTTTACCAGAATTATACTAGTCATGAAAGGCTTTAATGGTTTTCAGTTACCTGTTTCCACTGACTGGTAGACATTCACAGGAATGAAAGGTGTCACTGTTGTAGGGCTGTTAACTGGCATGTTTGGTGACCCATTGCTGGGGTGTGGCTGTGCAGGTTGTCCATCGAAGCGAAATGATGTGGAATGCTCGTGGTCAGTTTCTTCTTTTCTAAAAAACCTGTGAGCAAAAGTTCAGGATTGTACCTAGTCGAAAAAATGTAACTATTTTAATAAATTTGATACCTTTTGCGCTTGGCCACAAAAAGACCAATCAAAAACAGCACAATGAGGGCAGTTAGGACCACAGTGACATAAAATGTGTAGGACCAGGGTGTTGCATTTTCCGAGTCTTCAGGATATTCCCCACCATTCCTTCCCTCAATGCAGTCTCTTTGTGAACATTGCTGTCAAAAAGATGCCTAAAGTTTAGAGGGTGACACCTATTTTGTCAGTTTTTTAGTTTTTTTATCAAAATCAATTATGTCATGCAACAGTTCAAGATCTGGGGTCAATTTTCTTAAATTTAGTAAACCCCCAGGTGAGGTATTGAAAACATAGGAATAATTTGTCATTAAAAGTTTTAAAAAATGGCAAAAAGAGTGAAAAGTAAAAATTTACATGCTTTTATTCAAAAGTATGAAAATGTATTTTTCTAACCATGATTTAAGAAGATGTGCCAAGCTACATAGTAATTTGTTCCAAGCTCACCTGTAGATCTGTTTGATTGTTGCTAAAGCCTCCATCCAGGCATGAACCAGATACAACGTTCCCATTAAGGAAACAAAACCTGATCCGTTTTTTTACTCCCTGACAAATGTCTGAACAGTTTTGGTTCAGGGTTGACCAAGATGACCACTGGCCATAACACGATGATTTGTGTAGACATGTTTTCCATTCCTAAAAAATGTTTGTGTTCAGGGTGTACTTTACTAACAGTTTACAAAATGTTTAATAATAAAACAGATGAGTTTTCACTAACAACCGTCGAANCTTGATGTTGTTTCTATGAAGTAGAAAAAATTTGTAAACATACCTAATATACTCAAATATATAGGCCAGTCAAAATTTTAAGTCGCCCAACTTGATGTCAAGTCTATGACCTATTGTTTATTGCAAGTAGTGTTGTATTCCTTTTTGATATTTTTATTAAATATTGAAAAGATTTTTTTAACCTATTTTAGGTAAAACCTTTTTTCAAACAAACACCAGTTGTTGTTTACCAGAATTATACTAGTCATAAAAGATTTTAATGGTTTTCAGTTACCTGTTTCCACTGACTGGTAAACATTCACAGGAATGAAAGGCGTCACTGTTGTAGGGCTGTTAACTGGCATGTTTGGTGACCCATTGCTGGGGAGTGGCTGTGCAGGTTGTCCATCAAAGCGAAATGATGTGGAATGCTCGTGGTCAGTTTCTTCTTTTCTAAAAAACCTATGAGCAAAAGTTCAGGATTGTACCCAGTCGAAAAAATGTAACTATTTTTAGAAATTTGATACCTTTTGCGCTTGGCCACAAAAAGACCGATCAAAAACAGCACAATGAGGGCAGTTAGGACCACAGTGACATAAAATGTGTAGGACCAGGGTGTTGCATTTTCCGAGTCTTCCGGATATTCCCCACCATTCCTTCCCTCAATGCAGTCTCTTTGTGAACATTGCTGTCAAAAAAGATGCCTAAAGTTTAGAGGGTGACACCTATTTTGTCAGTTTTTTTATCAGAATCAATTATGTCATGCAACAGTTCAAGATCTGGGGTCAATTTCCTTAAATTTAGTAAACCCCCAAGTAAGGTATCGAAAAACACATGAATAATTTGTCATCAAAAGTTTTAAAAAATGGCACAAAATGGAAAAAGTAAAAATTTACATGGTTTTATTCAAAGGTATGAAAATGCATTTTTCTAACCATGATTTAAGAAGATGTGCCTAGCTACATAATAATTTGTTCCAAGCTCACCTGTAGATCTGTTTGATTGTTGCTAAAGCCTCCATCCAGGCATGAACCAGATACAACGTTCCCATTAAGGAAACAAAACCTGATACGTTTTTTTACTCCCTGACAAATGTCTGAACAGTTTTGGTTCAGGGTTGACCAAGATGACCACTGGCCATAACACGATGATTTGTGTAGACATGTTTTCCATTCCTAAAAAATGTTTGTGTTCAGGGTGTACTTTACTAACAGTTTACAAAATGTTTATAATAAAACAGATGAGTTTTCACTAACAACCGTCGAAACAAGTGATTTCTTGCAAGTTTGGACTTCTGAAAAGCACTGGCTTAGCTTGACTGTTAGTTAACTTTTTAAAACAACACCAACACAAATTGAAAAACTTTGTGATAAGAATTAAAAAAAGTAAAATAAAAAATAAACTTAGAACACTCAGACCCAAATAAACAACATTATTAACAAAAATATTCCTACCATTCGAAAACACTGATCCGGTCTGTTTCTGCATGGCAGTGATCTCCATTTTAAACTTCGGTAGCACTCTGGTTTGTCTGCTGGATAAAATGGATAAATGCAGCCTGACCACTCCTGTGTTCTGTCCCAGCCTCCACGACACCCACCAGGACATCTCTCAGAAAATCCTTGTTCGTGTCTAAATAATAAAGATTCTTTTGTTCACACTGTGATAAAGTGAGATATTTTGTGGAAACAAACCCACAATCAAGACAAGTTTATAATTGAAAGATTAACAGGGCTATAGCCAACTTTTTTGTGTATAAACAGAGAGTTTGTCATTATGGATTGTTTGTTTATTGCACTGTTCTTCTAGTTATAAAATGGCTACAGATTGTATACATATTCTCACACTTGAACTATCAAATGTAATTGTCCTTTATAATCCTTGAACAAATACTGCGCTGATTCACAATTATTCATTTCAATTTTAACTCACCCATTTGATATGCTGACAATTGGCTGTCTTCCATTGGTTAAATGCATTTTTATCACAGGTAGTCAAAACAAATTTGTACCCTATACCAGTAACTTTTTTAACAAATTACCTTCAACCCCAGTAGGAGCTTCAGAAGTTCTGTTGGCTTGCCGCCACTTTCAATCTTTTTTATCTGGACACTTCCTGGAGAAGGATGGACAAAATTCCATGAAGCATCCCCGTTCCCAAACAGTTCTGATCACATGCGTTGACGCAGTGTAAGTGAGGTAGAACAATGGGTTGAGGGGCAGGACAGTTTGCAATTCATGGAAATTGCCCATGACGTGACTCAATCTACGTGTCGGAATATCCTTCAGACAGCCTAATATAGGAATCTCTCTGGCAAAAGCTGTTGGTTTGTCAGTGAGACCTGTTTTCAATTTTTTTTAAATCGGTCGTTGACCCCATGTCCCCTTCCCGGTGCTGAGAGTGTTATGAGACGGTGCAATGATGTCACAGGATGTATATCAAACTCACGACATTATATGAGTCTGTGTGTATTTGTGATAGTTTTGTGCCTTTTATGTTCACAAATCAATTGTTAAGTTTTTTAAAAAGTGCATGCCTGAATTAACACGTTTGGTTTACAGTAGTCACACTAATTAGTAAATTTAATTGTTTCTGGTACATACTTGATAGTTCATGCAAACAATGTAGTTTGACAAACAGCAAACCAAATAAACATAGAAAATGTGTTGTAATTACTGAGTTAGTGATCTTAAACATTTTTGTGCATATTTCTACCTGCCTGGCACAAAAGAATACAGTTAGAAATAAATTGTAATTTGCCCACTACCTATACTTTTTGCAAAATTGACTACCCTTTTTGGTAAGTGATCATAGTTGCATGGTGGTTTGTCACTAAAAGTTCATTGTTAAATAATAAAACGTCATTTGTTTTGATTTGTTTACGGATGGAATGTCATAAAATACATACATGTGCCTGTTAAAAAGTTTATGAAACTTCCCTGATAAAACACACTTTTCTGTTGATGCTTTTCAGGTTTAAAGCAGACAATGAAAATTAAACATCAAGAAGAAACGCAAACTGCCAGATCCCATAATGCTGCTCTTGTTAAATCAAGACAGGAAAAGGAAAAGCAAACCCTGGACAAACGTCTGAAAGTAGTTTACCATGAGTTTATTAATTACTTCCTGTGTTCCTGTCAACAACAGCTGTTAACCGAATTGTGCAGTTGTTTTGATTGGATTATTTCCCTTTGCGGTAAAGGCCGGTTATAAAACTCTTAAAATAGTCCAGCATCCCCAGCACCGTAAAAAGTAAAAAACATTTTGCATGTCCTCATCATGGCTAAATATAAATTTTAAGTTGCCAAAATGTCTAAGTCCATTAGGAAAAGAAACCCAAAAACCTTTTAATAGTTTCTTTGACATAATTATTTGGGGCAACCTAGCCTAAAAATTAAACCCTACTCAAATCAAAGAAAACATTCTCTGTTTATTAGTGCACCAAATAAGACTAGACGCACAGAGCAGTTTCAAAGTTGACTATTTTCTTGATAATCACATTTTTTACCCTTGCAAGGATGAGCTCCATCAAATGGACATGAAACTTCAGAAAGAGCTTGATCAAAGAGTGACCGGCCAACAAGCAACTCTACAAAGTGCTGGGGTTACTGGATTCTTCATAACAAGTGACCCAAAAGTAGTCACTGATTAGCATGGATCTTGTGTTTGATGGACATCATTGTTTAATTGAGTTTTAATGACAATAAACTTATGCTGTCAAAACAAGATAAAAAATAAGAAAACTACTCCTTTAACATTAAACAATGTGCCAAATTTAGCTGGACTGCTGATAGAACCCTAAGCTATCTAAGGTAGATGTTAATTTTTTGCAGTGCTGCTACTCATTTGAAAGCAGGTATATGTTTCCAGCAGAATGCTTTATATTAAATTTTTGCATTTCAGGAGATCAGGTTGCAAATGGTTATTTTGCAACTCATCAAGGATTTAGTTGCACAGTGAAAAATATTCTGGAATACCTGGTATTGGAAGAAACAACAGAGTCACCAACAAAAGTCTGTGGGACATGGTGTTAACAATAAACACAAGATGGTGTGGGCATGGATCGAAAGGGAGACGTTCAGTTTGATCCAGTGGATCTGATGGTGATCACCATTCTGCAGTGTTTTTTTTATCATTTATTGATTGCATTTATGTGTGAAATAAAATTTTTGGATGTCAACTTTTGAATTGTACTTTAGTGCTGTTTTCAAAAATGTGTAGTTGGTTGGTTGCAGGGCTCTTAATGCCACATTTTACCTGAAAGACAACATCAATTGTACACTGGCCACTGGGGCACAATAAATAGCAAGTTGCTAGAGTGAGTTGTATCATTTTTTGAAATTTTCCACACTGTTTTGCATGAAAATATTAATACTATGTTTCTAGGCCAGATATCTTTAGTTAAAGAAGTATTTTCAAAATACCAATGCATGATTTAGTTGTATTTTCATCTTTACTGCCAGTGAGTCAATATTTGTGTTTTAAACAAGAGTGCCTAAAGAATTTAAGATTGATCAAAGTATTTTAGTTGGATAAAGTTTGTCCTTAGTTCACTATTGTTTTTTCTTGGTGTGTTAACTCAGAAAAACTTGGCTTCGAGGTAGATAGAATCACTTTAACCTGTTCAGCAGCTGTGCTCACAAGGTTGGCTGTTCTAGCTCAATGTTGGTAACTTGTTTTTCCTTAAAAAAAGTGTGCTTTGATCTCAGTGAAAATCAATGTAAATGGTGGGTAACTCGGATAATGAGCATATTGCATTGTTTTGCCCACATAGGATAAAATTGAAACAAACATACTAGACTCATGTTGTAAAAAGTCTCCATACCAAAATGTAAAGTCATTTACCAAAAATTTTGCGCTTGGGGACCCTGATGTTACGAAGCGATTTGTAACAAATAAACGTTTTAAGGTGACAGGTTAAGTAAAATTTAACAGTAGTGATTGAAAGAAGTTGCTCGTCGTAACTTCAGTCAACTTCATTAAAACAGGAGTCAACTTTAAGCAAATATGAAATTTTATCTGTAAATTAAAAACAAAATTGGTTTGTTTCTATTTGATAAGATGTTTTGTTTCGGTCCAATAATGACATTTTTGAAAATATTATTGAACAACAAGATCAAACATCCTAAATTAAAATCTAGAAAGGTTTTACACAAAACACACAACATGCCAGAAAATACTTATGTATTCATCAACAATGAAGATTACAATTAACTGCTGCACATAAACAATATTGTGAGATATACATCATTTGGGTTTGCACAAATACACATGTAATGCAAATCAAGGCCAGCATATGTGGGTCGTTGAATGAATGCATTCACCACTATA
>QXVZ01004383.1:4316-14945 GCA_008931825.1 Phallusia fumigata
TGTAACTTGGACAGTTTGTAGAACATGTCCTTGTGGTGCACTGATTGCTTTGTTTATATCTATAGCCTGGACATGTTTTCTGAAAAACGCAATATGTAGAACTTTGCATGTGTGGGGACCCATGCGTTTCTGCCAGCAGAAACAATTATGTCATAAATAGTGCAGGTAACTATAAGACCCAATGTAATATAATGTGGGGAATATATCCTCTTTTAATATCAGGTAATAGTGTATGTAGAATGTCTATATATGGTAAGCCACCCTTCTAGTTTCATGTTTAGATCCAGAAGTTGTTTCCATTTTGATGGTTCCTGCTGAGGTGAATGCTGTTACATTTGATGTGAGCTGGTCTCCACCAACAGCTGGTTATGCCGAAAACTACACTATCAGTATTCAAAACACAACAGATAATTCTGCTCAAAATGAAACAGTGAACACAACTACATACACAGCAACCACTTTGATAAAAGGAACAAAATATCAAGTTCAAGTTTCCAGTGTGTTCGGAGGATTAACTGGGGTTTCAACTACAAAGACATCTCTTTTATGTAAATGCATGGTCTTCAAGCTGGCATGATTTGTTTATTTGTGCAGTGTATGGAAAAGTTCATGCAGGGAAGACTGCGATGTCTTTATCAGATTCAGTAGCAAAATAAGATGAATGCCTAAATGGAATTTGCAGAATCTATTTTTCTGTGTCGTGTCTTGCTGTTTACCCTTGAAACAACAGGGAGGCAATATCCATTAAGACAACTTGCATGTTTTTCAGTTCTGCAGTGAATATGTACAAAAATAGACTTATGAGTTGAGTTTATTTGACTTGGCGAAAGAACTCGAGGCAACACAATTGCACTGAAACAATCACCAAGCCAAAGATGGCTGTGCAACAGAAAAGATATGGAGCGCAAAAAAGTGAAGGGCACAATTGGTGAATCAAGATTAAACGCGCTGCAGCTACACTGTCATTACAAGGCATTATGTGAAATCTTGATTTTTGTATTTATTTGTTTGTTTTAATTTGGCAGGCAATCAGCAGTTCAGGATGCAAATTTTGTCTCCGATTGCTTTAAAGTTAAAAGTTGCAACTGTTGACAAAACAGTACCTTTTGGATTTCTTGTGATGCAACTGTATTTATTTTATCACAGAAATTATATGTAGACACCATGGATTGAACATATCCTTTCAGTCTAACTAATTTCCTTTTTTGACTTTGCTTTGCAGTCCCTGCACCTGTCACTGACCTTGTGGTAACTAGGGCACAACCTACAAAACTGGACCTTACATGGACACAGCCAATTGGAACTGGGGATAATATTATGGTGAGAAATTGTAAGCCAACAACCTGGTGCCACACTCTTTTTTGTTTTAAGATATCATGAGAAGTGTAACTTTTTTATGCTCTGTATATTTTTTCCTTGTCTAACATGTGCGTATAAATGAGCTAAAGACCATTCACGCAACTTACTCTTTTTCTTTCAGGCTGACTACACTTGCCGATCAGAGACCAAAACGCAACAATTTCCGTTTAACTCTCCTGGAGGCTCACTTAATGTAACACCTGGATGTAACTACACAATTGATGTTTATGTTGTTAGCAACGGTCTCAACAGTACTTTCCAACAAAACAGTATCACATCACGTAAGTTTTGTTTGAGACATGGTGTTTTTTTTGTAAAATTGTAAACACACTATAAAACACCTTTTCAATCAGTACAACCAATATGTGTTTTTTTCATTGTTTCTGCTTCATGGAAACCAGGTTTTGCCAAATTAGACTTTTGTTTTTGTTGCAGAGCCTAGTCAACCCACAATCAGTTTAGCCTCCACCAATAACAGCATTACTGTGAATCTTCAATCTGGTCAACCTGGAAGTTCATCAGTTGGTTATGTTGACTTTTATGAAGTCAATATTCAATATGAAAATGCTTTTGACTTTAATATAACGGTATTTAGTTTTTTCAAAGCAACAAAAATTACAATACTAACAAAATCTTGTTTGCAGATTGTTCAACGTTTGCCTTACACCTTCCAAAATTTAAATCCATTCAGCAACTACACCATATTTGCAAATGCACTGGTTTATGCATTTGGACCAATTTTAAACAACACAAGTCCTACCTCCATAGCAAGAACCTTATCCATTGGTTAGTGTGTTGATGTTTGTCTGTAACAGCTTGTGTTAGTTAATTTCAACAACAACTATTCACATCAAAGTTCTTAAATGTTTGGTTTTTTACTTGTGTGATTAACAACTGATATCAAGTGTGTCTTACTCAGCTCCTGTCGGAAACTTTGGCACTGCCAACTTGAATACCAACACCCAGTCCTCATCAAACACTTTCAACTTTCTTCTTGAGGGAAACACTTTTAATAATAAAAATGGACCAATTTATGAGTTAGTGGTTTTTCTCTCTCAGCGTTCAAAAATAAGTAAGTGTATTGTGGCTTTGTACTATTTTTTTGCTTAATTACAGATGGAGATAAATTTTTGAATTTTCATGTTCATTTTGAATTGTAGATGATGGAAGTACTGCTCCTATTCCTACGAGACTAGATACATGCGAAAATTTTGCCAACCTGGCACAGTGTGTTGCTATTGTTGCTGATGGGAATGGAAACTTGCTGCGGCCTTCAGCAAGAAAACGCAGAAGTTTTCAAAACCCAGTTGGAAACCCACCGATTACTGTGAGGAACAGGACGTTAACAAATACTGACTATAATAAGAAAACATTACTTTTGTCGTAACAATTCTTTTTAATTTGGCCAAGAAACAAAATCATTGACCTAGACTACACTGTATAACCCTTTTACTCATGTTCAAACAACAACTTTTTTTTTTTGTTTTCTAACAGTTTACTGTTGGCGATGGCAGTCAAACTAAGAGGCAGAATAGTGGTACGATTTACATAAATATTGGACTTGCAGCTGACACAGGTTACATAGTTGCTGTTGGTGCAAGAACGCGAGACTCTGGATTTGTAGTAACCAACTGGTCACAGCCTATAAAAACTAGTAAGTTGTGAAAATGATTTTGATCACTGTAAATTGGGAATGTGTTCTAGTGTGGTCATTTATTGCAATTTGAGGACTAAGTGACTTGCCGGCAATAATCATTGTAATATAGGAAGAATGGTTTATGGTAAAAGTGTTCATGCATTGTTTTGCCATTTGGAGTTTGGGCTACCTGGATATTTTCGACCAAAGCATATAAAATACAGTACCACAATAGAAAATTGCACAACGTAATGTAAATTTACCTTTTTCAGCGGTTGATGCAGGTCTTGTGGCAGGCCTAACCATCATGTGCGTGGCAATTATCATTATTTTAATAGTTGGATTTATTTGCTACAAGAAAAGAGAATCAATGAAAAAAAAAGAGTAAGAAAATTTGTTTTTTGTTGTGATACTCTTGCTTTGCTGGTTGTGTTATAAGTTGAGGTTTTGTGTTTGAGAAGCATTTCCAACATAGTCATGGCAAAAATTGTGCCATAGGGAGACACAAGAAAAATTGTCAATAAAAGTTTTTTAATTTTATCTTGTAAATATTCCCTTAAAAAGGTTCAGATAATCCAAAATATTTAATCCGTATCTTCTCTAAATTTAGATTTTTTATATCTCTTAACCCGTATTTACTGCTTTACAATGGTACATAACTGCACTAAATCATGTGCAATTGCATGTTTATTCACAACAGCTGTTATATGCTTGATTAACTGCATTGTGACTTGTGAGTCATGTACATGACAAAAAATACATGATAAACATGACAACAACAGTGCATTTCTGCACTAAACCATGTTGCAGTTGTATGTTTATCCACAACAACTGTTAAATGCTTGAGTAACTGCATTGTGAGCCATGTACATGACAAAGAAATGATACACATAACTACAACAGTGCATTAATACCCCAAACCTATTGCAGTTACATGTTACTTACTGTTTTGGTGAATTTTGTTGTTACTAAAACTTTCAAACCAACTCATATAGACTGTAACTCTATTATCATTGACACTTGTTTTTCTAATGAGAATTTTTTGCTTTACAGGATTGGGCCAACAGATAATGGAGCGGTTTTTATGGAACCGACAAGGTTTAGCATTTTTGTTATAGTATTGGTCTTTTAATGCATTTCATTGGTTTTGCTCAAAGTAAATTATTTCCAATGATGCAACTTTGTAGTTTAGGATTGGTAAAGCACCACCCCTTTTAATAAAAGATGGTTTTACAATGTTAAATTTTGGTACTTCGAGGTGCACTCAAACTTTTCATAGAAGTTAATTTTTTTCTTACTTTTTCTTGTTGACTTTGTATTTTTTTCATATTTCAGAGCAGCATCAAGGTAAGTGGTTCTTTTTTGATAAATGGTATAGCTGATGTTTGCATGTGTCACCCAATATGCATCTAACAAGTATAGTTGACCACCTTGTGCTCTCAGGGTTGGCAGTTCTCATCCTGTCTCAGCCTCTTGCCTGTCCCTGAACAAAAAAACTTATTGTCATTGTCAACAACCTTCCCCATATAGAAAAAAATTTCTTATAAACTGCATTGGCAAATAGCTTTTTGCAGGCATAACACGGAGGCATTGTTTTGTTCACTAAACATCATTTAAAACAACAATTTAGGTTTGCAATGATACCACTGATTAATGACTTTAGCTTATATTGTATAAAAGGGAAAATGTTACTTCTCTAACTTTATGTGTTTTATAAATAACAAAACAAAATGCCTTTAACCAACCAAGGGTGATTATGATTTCTGACTTTGATGATTTGATGATAAAAATGAGAGAGAACTCTGGTTTCAAGTTTTCAGAGGAATACGAGGTTATCATTGTTTTAACTTCTGCTTTTTCATGTAGGCCACCTGTGATTTACTGTATGTCCTCAATCCACTTTGGCAAAAAACTTCGGCAATTAGTTTCCTGTGTAATGGTGTTAGAATCTATTCCGAATTTTGCAACAACAATGCTATATTTGTCTAATAATTTTTAGCATGTTGATCAGGTATAGGGCCATTGTCATAATTCCAAATTTATAAGTTTTGAAGCTATATCAATCATGGTAATAGGCAGTAACTAATTCACTGACTGACACTAGCGAAGTTATAGAAATTGGGTGTGATTAACTTTTAAAAATTTTCCCTAAGATTATTTTGTTTGCATGCTTATTGAACTCCAAGCTTTAATACTATAGTTCATTGGTCTATGAAATGTGTAAGGCAGTGCTGGTTATGTTTTTATCAATGGTATCACACCTTGGTTTTCGAAACAAATTTATGTGTAAATTGCCAGGCTAATTATTAAAATGGCAAGTAAAAATCTTTGTTGGTGCTAGTCAATAAAATAAATCTTTACGCTCAGGAGTTGAAATCAGTTGGGTGCGAACAGTCATCTAACATAGCTCAGCTGCCGGAAAATCGAAACAAGAACCGCTTTTCCAACATTTTGCCTTGTAAGTTAACACTCAATCTATTACATGTGTACATCATTGCTTTTGTTAATAATACAAATTTCGAGAGTTGTTATCTTGTCTGATTCAGCAATGGGTTGTATCACCACATGTATAGCAATGATATGTTCTGTTTTAGATGACATCACTCGTGTCAAACTTGATGCTGTGTCTGACCAACCGGGCGTTGATTACATTAATGCAAACAATGTACCAGTAAGTTTGTCTCAACTTTCTCATGATTAGCTGACTTGAATTCTAGGGAGAGATGTTGTTCATTTGTAGCAACAATATGAGGCCTTGGAAACAGAAGATGTGTTAACCCTAAAAACGCAAGTGATGTAGTTTTCAGTATTGAGTAACCCATATCTCTGCTCTGTGCCCCCAAAAGTCATTTGTGTGCATCTAAAATAAAACATATTTTGTCAAAGGGAAACAACAATCGTCAGCGCGAGTACATCGCCACCCAGGGCCCCCTTTCTGGAACCAAAGATGATTTCTGGAGGATGGTTTGGGAGCAGAACACAAGGAACATCGTCATGATGGTACAGACTGTGGAAGAAGGTATAGTGAACCTTAAATGTGAAGAACTATGCTGTGTGGGGATGAACAAAACACTTGTTTACCTGCAAGCATTTTATTGTACAACCTAGGGGGCAAATGATATTTTGGTGGTCTAAAAAATTTTATATACAGTCAAGGTGTCGTTAAACTTCAATACTGTAATGCATCCAGGAAAAATCAAGTGCGACCACTACTGGCCATTCGAAAATATTCCTATCGCAGTGGGAGGTCTGACCTTGCTAATGACCTCAGAGGCCATCTTGCCGCACTGGACAATCCGAGAATTTAACCTGACTTACGTAAGAAATTGTTTTCTTCTAAGAAAGGTTTTACGCAATAACCTAAAGTACTAAAACAACTGCCACGTCATAGATGAACTACAACTGTTTCTTTAAAACGGGGTTTCGGCACAACTCTAAACGCATGGTGTTACTAACAGGGCCAGGAGACCCGCCGGATTCGTCACTTCCATTACACAGACTGGCCTGCTCACGGAGTCCCCGACACAGCTGAGACCTTGGTCAAGTTCATTCGCCATGTTCGCAGAACTATAGATAACGAAGCTAATCACACCGGACCGACCGTTGTTCACTGCAGGTTGGTTTTACTTTAGAAGTTGTATCTTTTTTGGTTTGAAGAAAAGGATGTGTTTCTCCCGGTTTGGCAGCAAACGAAAATTCTCTACATTCTAATTATTTTTTGTATGTTTTGAACAATGGAAACTAGTCGCGATTGTCAAATGGCACGATGTAGCAAGTCAAAATAACAGATACGATGACTTTACGTTCACTTTCCAAAAAAATCGTGAAGACCAACACACCAAAATGACTTTGGCAACGTCGTGTTAACAAACATCGGCCATAGGGCGAAAGACATAGTTTCGCGCTGCAGCTTTGCCAAACGAGGCGCAGTATTTACTGCTAACACAGTGTCTCTTGTAATTATTATATGCACTGAAGAGGCCCATTATCACGTCGGTCTTCCTCGGCCCGCCGAGGTGTAAAATGGCCCCATGGTCCACATATAAGTTATGTATTGATAATTTTGATATCAGACGGCTTAGTCAATTTTAATGAGGTTTTCTGATGTTCAGTGGCGGTGATGGTCGCACAGGAACCTTTATTGCCATGGACCGATTGCTTCAACACTTGACCAACAACTCGTCCGTGGATATATTCGGCATCGTACACCAGATGCACATGCACCGTATCTTTATGATCCAGACAGAGGTTTGTAACAGTTCATAAATAATCAACTCTCTACCCCAGGCCTCCCCAACCTATTAAGTATTGCGGGCCTTTAACTTTCTTTTGTGTGAAAAGTTATTACGAGCCACATACGTTTTTTTAAATTAAGTTGAATTACGTTTTCATTGCGACGCAACAAATCGCTTAGTTTAGATTAATTTTTGGATAAATCGAGGTGACAATGAGTCACTTGTACTACGCAGTGTTAAAACTGGTATGCATGTGTAGGCTACCAAATTTGAAAAATTGGCATATTTTCGAATCGTTTGTCATACAAGTTTTTGATTGGTAGGCCTATAACAAAAACAACTGTTGGTGTAATTTTGGTATATTTTGATGGCAAATGTACTTGGGCCTATAACAAAAAAAACGTTAAAAATTTTGCGGCAGTTTGCAGTCCAAGCGGGTTTGGACAGGCCTGGTCTGCGTCTTGGCTTGCATTCTGCAGGTCAAAATTTCGTTCCTTACCGCCACACGCTTGCTTATCATTTGTAGGCTAACTGGAAAAGCTTGGTTTGTATTATGTAATTACCACCTGGTGTTTGCAGAGCCAGTACATACTGATTCACCAGATGATTCACGATCTACGGAACAATGTTTACGGCGATGACGCGGATTTTAACATACACGTTTACAACACCATCAACGACCCAGTTTACGTGGACATCGAGGATTGCGACACCACCATCCCGAAGACGGTCGAATAAATTGGGTTGATTTTGCTAATAAACTACTGTGGAAAGAGGACGACAGAAAAACAAATAGTAGGGTTTCATCCAAACAGCCTAAATCGGGTGTCCTGAATTGTAATTTAGAAATAAACCAGTTCCGCTGTTAGAACAATTGATTCTGAACCAACTTGCTTATCAGATGCGTTTGTAATGATTGTTGTGTAGTTTAAATCCCGTCCGAGATATTTTGCAGGCAGTATACCAGAACGTGGTTGTCCAATAACCTTGGCGAGTACGAAGAATCGGAGCATATTATATCTGAGTTTATAACACTCCCATATGATTAATCACTGATCATGCCATTTTCTGTTTCAAAACTCCTTCAAGCATGTTGTTCCATTTTACATACTGTTGTACTGATCATGTGACGCTGCTTCCAATTAATCGTAAAATATTTGTACTAGCTAAAAAGCGCCACTGTTCTTGAACGCAATGGTATCAATATTATACACTCTGCTGTAAAAATTGTATTTAACTGAAAAAAAAACGTCCTGCCTTTAGCCAGCACACGCCCCATCGCAGCTTTAAATGTTTTTCAGTTTCACTTGTGCAATTTTACATGTCGATATTTGTCTATTTTATATCTGTTTCCATTTTTAATTATTTTCTTCTCTAATTCTATGACCTTTTACTGTTACTAGTTGAAAAATGCTATATTGTGTCATTTAAATTTCGAACAAACATATACTTAGAGAATAAATGCAAGTAAGTGTGGCAGTATAAAAGGTGTCGTCTGTTTTTGCAGAGATAGCAAAATTACCTCGACAATTTATGCCACGGTTGCGAGCACTACCGAAAATTCTGCGCAGTTTTGCAAAAAAATTTTACTAACGAGCTCAAAGTTGGGCAAGGAAGCCAAATTGTATTTGATGTTTTTTTGAAACAAACTTTGTCTACACCATTGATTCTCATAGTGTGGTCCGCCGTCCCCTCACAGTGGTCCGCGAAAAGATGACTTAAACTAGACAAGGGTTTATAAAATCGCCTGCTTTGAGAGCATGTTAGAATTGAATTCTGTTTGATGGTCCTCGAAAAAAATCGAAGATATGGCCCTTGGGCTAAAAAAGTTTGAGAAACCCAGGTCTACACTTTAGACGTAATTAACCCGTACACATCGTCCGAAACCTTGAGCTTTATATTATTTCCGATCACCGCTTGATTAGGATGCAGCTATGCTGTGACTACTACTACTACTAGCTTTGCACAAACCAATAGAACCAATTGTAAGTTCGCATTTTACAGCTACCGCCCAATAAAGGTTTGTAAAGTGCACTAAATGACGTAACCCGCCGCCAAAGCCGTACTTGTGTCGTAATAGCTTTACATAGCGTGATATAGTATGTTGCTAAGGCAATTTGGTTACTTTGACTCCAACGCGTTGCTGTTGTTGTGACGGTTTCTATTTGAATAAGGTATTGAACTAACAATTTAAGTGTACACCTGTGCGGGAATTCCACGATTCTATCTTGGCAAGCTCAAGAGCTTCGGGGACTTCAAGTCAATAAGCATATTTAGCACGTCTCGACCTTAAAATAAATGATTCACGCATTTGCCAAAGAGCAGTTGAATGCCAAACCCAACACCTGCATCAACAACGAAACTAATATACCATGGTCTCCAGGAAAAGTAAGGTGTTTTTTGCAGGGGTGATAGCATAATTACCTCAACAATTTATACCACGATTGCGAGCACTGCCAAAAGTTCCGCACAGTTTTGCAAACATCGCTTGCAAAACGCTCATTTTTTTCACGAGCTAAAGCTCACACATGGCCCAAATTCCTTCCTAAGCTTAATATTGTTTCCGATCGCTGCTTAATTAGGATGCAGCGCCACGCTGAATTGACATTGTGGGGTTATCGCACTTTACGTTCTGTGATTGTCTACTAGCTGTGCGCAAATCAAGCGTCAATTGTGAGAGCGCGTTTTACAGTTAGCTTCCAAAAAATGTTTATGAAAACGCACTGATGATGTATTCCCTACAAAAGCTGTAGTCTGACTAATTGTCAAAATTGCTTTACATCGCGTGATAAAGCAATTTGGGAAGGTAATTTGTTTGTTTTGCGTTGCTTTTGTGGTCTCGGTTTCTATTTGAACAAGATAAAGAAACATACAATATGAAAGTGCAAACCTGTGTGAGAATTCCTAGATCCAGGCAAGCTCAAGGATTGAGATCAATAGACATCGAGTAGTATCAAGTACGGTGATAANAGATAAAGAAACATACAATATGAAAGTGCACACCTGTGTGAGAATTCCTAGATCCAGGCAAGCTCAAGATTGAGATCAATAGACATCGAGTAGTATCAAGGACAGTGGTAACGAGTTCTTACCCAGAGCATGTCTCGACCTTAATGAATCGGACAACCATAAAACATGTTAAGTGCTAAATACAACCCTATCAACAATTCACTAACAAAGACTCATACACAATAGTTCCTACACCGCGACAGCTACTTACCAGAACACAAGCACGTCAGGTACAAATACCAAACAGCTTGGATCTTTACCAATATGTTTACATTTAAATGACATCTGTATTCATATATTTACCCAATTTGGTAAATATGACACTTCAAAATAAAGACAGTTTAAATGTTTGCACTTTTAAAGCTAAACCAATTGAGGTGTTTTGCACAT
>QXVZ01004389.1:0-13061 GCA_008931825.1 Phallusia fumigata
TTGGGGCATAACTGGAAAAATCGACGCTGCACTTACGTTTGGAACTTACACGGACATATTTCAGGTAGCGCACCGTAAGCCGCGTTTCTATTTTTGTAATCCAAGGCTCAGAGACAACTGTTAACATGAAAATCCCTAAACTGGGATCGTAATTGTCCAACTTCGCCTCAAACTTCAACATGTTATCAATTTTTCTATGATTATTTTCCTTTTTCCCTTCAACTGAGCCAGGAGTTCTTAAACAGCGGTGCAAAATCTGTAACCGAAAGGTGCGAGGATGCTGAAGTATTAGGGTTAGTTAGTTGTTATTAGGGTTATACAGCATTACATTTATAACACCCAAAGAAACACAATGGTTTTGTAATTCAAACATGAGAGCAACTTCCGGAAATGACCGAAGGGGAGTACGAGAACTCGTCGGTGATTTGCCGACAATTAAACCATTCAGGAATTACTAACCTTGAAGCAGGTTGTTTTATGTGTAGGGTAACCAAGTTTACCGATTAGTTAACGCCAAGTTGATGGATGGATTCCCGAAAGACATCAGCACCGAATACAGCGGAATCCCAAGTAACATTGACGCAGCTTTCAAGTGGAGCGGAAACGGAAAACTTTACTTTATGAAAGGTATATGGATTTATTAACACACACAGCTTGCTTTTAAACTGCTTTGGGCGGCTAAAACCTGAAATCTTTCCGAAAATGCCACAAATTGTCTCGAATTTGCAGTAGTAATCAATAAAATCTAATTATTGTACAATTGCATAATTGCCCTTTTCACAGGCAATCTATATTGGCGGTACAACTTCAGAACACAGAGGGCTAACTTCGGTTACCCCAAATCCGTCTCAGCTGTGTGGTCTGGATTACCCAAAAAGATTGACGCAGCGTTACAATGGAATAGCAAGACTTACTTCTTCAGCGATGACATGTACTATAGGTATGCTTGCAAATCAGTGCAAGTTTCGCACTCCAAATAGTTATCACAATAAACATGTATAGCTTATACGCGACTGTTGATAATTCCGGAAATAATGATAACATATATGCCTTGTTTCCGGGGTTTGAAACCCACAGTCAGTGCATTTGCAAACCTCAATAGTGTCTTAAGGTATCAATACACAAAGAAAATTTTCAGTGTAACGACCGCTCTGTGTGCAATCTGGCCCGGCCCTATTCGTCACAAACAAAACCCTTTACATACAAAAGAAATAAGCACTAAAAACATATCAACTGTTGGGTAAACTGGACTGCACTAGCTGTTCGCGGTCAGGGTCCCACAGCAGACAACGCACAATACAACAAGGTGCTTACAATTACTTATTTACATTACCTTTTGCTACAAAAAGTTAGCCAACAGATTCCTTCATTTAACACAAAAAAACAACACCAACACGAAGGCATAGCAGTTTAAGCAAAATATACCGCAAAAGAATATGAAACTACGTTATACGATAAAAGGCAAGGTAAACGATGAACATAAACCGGCAAAGCGGAACTTAACAATTTTTCTAAAACTCTGCACCGCCATCTTACGGACACTATTTTTTATCTTACAGATTCGACGACGCAAATATGAAGGTTGCAAAGTCAAAGAACAAACCCTACCCTCGCAGAGTTGACGAGTGGTGGCTCGGATGCAAAGAGAACGCTCTACAACAGAGCAACAGTGGTCAACAACCCCCAGGAGATGAGAGGGGCAACGGTGGTGGTCATGCCAATATTACTGTAGCTTCCAAGTTTCTTTTGAGCGGTTTTGTCAGCGCAGTGTTGTTGGTTTATGCGACTTTCTTGTAAAATGTTTTAGGTTTGCTTTCAATTCTTGCATTTAAAACTTGTTCAAATGCAATTTTTGCAAAAAAACTGCTTGTTGAATTTCTAAACACGACTTTACTTTTGGGATTTATTGGTCCAGAAGTTAACACTACAAGTTCAAATGTGCTTTAACCTCAATATCGTTGTTGAGTTTTGGTAATTTGACCTCAAATTGGTTGTTTAATTTTTTTTAATTGGACCTTTAATTTCGTTTTATAGTGTTGTTGGTTCAAATTAAGTTTCGTCATGTGGCCAATATGCTAACAACAGGTCCCAATAAAGTTTGTTTCGTGATTCATTTCACACTCCAAAATAAACAAATTTTAAATGTCAAAAAACACAGTAGTTTTCATCAACTCAACGCACAAAAAATGCTTTAAAATCGGTTTTAAACTGACAAGTTTGATATGTTACATCGCTAAACAGAATTTGCAAAGTCGCACAAATCCGCACAAGTCGTTGCGTGGCAAGGATCCAAATGAACTTAATCTGAAGCAGCTGTTTTGAGACATCCCAGGTGAGCACTATATTGTTTCTTATTCGCTACGTGTGAACGATTTTTGTTTGACGCAATGCCTGTAGGATTTGTCTCCCGGCGTCTACGTGTTCCTAACCGCTTTATCCATCTGTATTCGGCACTGTTTGTCGTTGCATGGAAAAGAAGAATATCACCAAACTGAGGTCCACCAAGATCCACGTTTTACTGCGGAAATTCCGCACCTCGTGTAAAATTTTCGCGCCTGAACTGAGGAGCGTTCAGCATGGAAAAGTTTAATTCGTAAGTCTACGGTAACCCGCACTTACCTTATAGAGCCCAGCCAAGCCATAACGTTATTAGTCAGGAGATACGAGAAATAGTTACACGCTACGTAAACCAGTCAATAACATTTCGATTTTATGTTATTACTTTTGCGTCTACATTATTGCTAATTAAGGGTATCGCTTTCTATACCATTTAATTTTAATATGCTGTCAATTGCAATTAAATAATGGAAATTATTCTCATGCTGAAATCCTAATAAACCAACAATGTGACCAACGGAATAAACGAGTGTTTTGAAATGCCGAAGATTCATCTCTTGAACGACATGGATGGCAGCATTTTCCAGAACTCACTGGCATCCACGGACTGCAGTATGGCACCCTACGTCACGCAGCAAGCATCGGTAAAAGGTACGGTACGCCCTTCGATTGTAAGGAGGTACGTGATACGCCTAATGCAAAACGTACTGTACCGCCATCCCGGCCAGAGGTGTGGCAAAATTTCATGACGTCCTAACGACATAGTGTATTTTTTAGAATGTGTTAAACTGACAACAAACAGTATAGAGTGGTGTCAAAATCCTACAGAGTAACGTTACATTTCAGAGCAAAAACACGGTCCGAACCATAAGCTGGCCGCAAAGCCAAAGCATACATCGAACAGAAGGTCTTTAGAGATGACTTCGACAAATGGGTCTGAAAAGAGAGCAAATTTTGTTTAGCCTTTGCTACTTCAGATCCCGATTTACAAACATACTGGTGTTGTTTCACCAATTCAGGGCTTGTTTCTGAATTTGCCTTCCCGGGACGGTTTAAGGAATTTTATTTACAGACGTGCTACTCCAGCAAATTAGCCAGACACAATAGGAAAGAAAAACAGATTTACAGGCCAGGAAAGTACATCACTTTTTGCCAAAGGAACAACGCTACTGAATGAAGAGGTCGAACATAAAAGCAATGGAACTTGTGGCCAAATAAATGTTTAACAAAGTCGAATTTACCAATGTAAAATACGATTCTGCATGATGAAAGTTTCCAGGAAACTTAGACATAGTCTTTAAAAGATTCAGGTGGTGTTTTGTATAAAGGTCTTTCTCAGCTCCGACAAAAAACTAAACGGTACACCGCAAGATGGTGCTGCGTAGCATAAACGAAAACAACTCGGTAATGTAGCGAAAAATGAGAAATGCCGAAAACAGATGTTTATTCAACTTGCAGCTTCTGAATATCTGCTTGTAACTTCTTGATGTAATCCAAGTTGCTGATTGGAGAAACGTTTACAACGGTCACCCTGGTTCGATCTTCATCCTACAGTTAACACATGACACACAATTTAGTTTCTGCATTTCGGTGATTATCGTGCTCCGCAATACCCACTGGGCACGCTCGGAGCGGGTTGGGGAGCCAGCTTTGCAGTAAACCGCAGCAGATAACAGGCTCACCTGGTATGTGTGCTGGATTACCTTAAAGTTTTAGGGCATACCTTTTGTTTATCTTTGTCTTGGTGTTTTCATTTTTTACATGACTTTACCTCGAAATACTAAGACTGAGTTGCGACTGTTTCTGTTCAGCTAACAAAATTTGTATCTGACTAAAATCTTCACGCCTCACTACTAACAACTTGATTATCTAAATAAATATAGCGACGACATCCACAAACCTCAATCTGCGCCACAGGCAGTTTGGTAGCGGAACCCACAATGAAAAACGAGCAAGCAACACGCGACGTCACCAACAAACGGATTGTGACGTCATCCTGTTTCTGCAGTCGTGGCAGCAGATAAAGTCTTCAATGACCCAATACTCACGTTAAACCGATCCATCTTGACACGAAGCTTCATGAAGTAGGACTGGAAGTCGAAACGCTTGAGTGCGTTCTCGAACGCGTTCTCATCGGTCTGTTGAAGTTCGCCTAAGTCCTGTGCCGACATTCCGATCAAAATCTCACCTTGCTCCTGGAAACACGTGACCCACGTGCTCTCGTATTCATCCGCAACGTGCATCTGCAGTTAGATAACGATAAAATCCAAATTCTGGTTACATCAGTGCAGGATATACAAAACTGGGCTTTGGATGAGCTGTAATAGCAATGCAAAATTTGTGTGTTGTACTTACGTTCAATATAAGCCGGAATTTAAATTGATCAGTTTCTAGATTACATTTTTCGCATCTGTATTTGCCCTGTTCCAAGTCAATAACCTTTTTATTGCAATTCTCGTTCGGACATGCCTAAATATAAAAACGTTTTAGTTGTAAATTAAGGCAAGAAACAAAATTTTCACAAACTGTTAAGATAACACAGTACTTTTGTAGGGTGAGCCCATTGCTCCTCTTTACTAATTTCATACTTGTAACAGCATAACTTAGTTGCTTAGTACAATTATACCTTATACAGAACATTCTCCTTTTTGCAATACAACACAGTAACTTTAGCGGTGATGTAATCCGGTTTATCTTTCATTCCAAGGTTTTCAGATTTAATATCGGCAAGTGTTTTCCAATTTGCGCTGCCTGAATGAAATAAATCAAGAAAATTATTAAGGATAATCCTTTCAGCAAACTGGCAACAGCATACGTTCCGAATACCCAGCACACAAAGTCATTACTAAAACAAACCAGTAAAAATTCACAATTCTAGTTGCAATCTACTGATGTGTGTCAGACCAGTGCTTCTTAACCGGGTGAATGGTTCACCCCAGGGTGAATAAAATATTTGCAGGGGTGAATGAAGGGGAAGGTGTGAACGAAGGGTGAATGAAATGTTTTTGTTCCCATTGCTATAAATTTATCCAACAACACTGAATAGAATAGAATGTTGGACAAATGCAAACCATTCCTTTGTTACACAACAGCAGAAATTGTAAACGCCTATTGTGACGAAATAGCATAATTTTATGTCACAAGACCTCTGTGCGACATCGCCGTAGTATTTGTAGCTTTGTCGATTTGTCAGTCTGTATAATTTCAACTCGAGTGTCTAAACTAGGGCATTGTGCGGCCCCTGACACATATGGTACATTGGTTGAGTGTTACCGGTTCATTTAGGCTAATTTGAAATTAGCCTGCAATATAATCTACCTTTACAGAGTGTTTAAAAAAGGTTTTTATGGTTTTGTCGCTGATATCTTATGTTGATGTAAACATATTTTGTACGCGGGTGAATGAAATTTAGAAATTTTTGGAAAGGGTGAACGAAACTGAAAAAGGTTAAGAAGCACTGTGTCAGACCATAACTGAGCAACCTATGGCAATACCAGTATGGCTTGGTTTGATTAGTTAATTTGCAAATCACAAACATATGATGTAACATTAGTTTATTTGCCATTTAACATTAAATGCAGCATGTTTGGCACCTCCAATTTGATAAACATCTGGCAAAAAGTGTACGAGGCTTGACAATAAAACTTAACATTAAACAATCGTTAATGCAAAAGGTGCCAGGCCATGAGCTTCACCGAAAAGGTTTTTTATTTTTCTAGCCTAATAATAAAAAAGTTAACTTACTAGTTCCACTTCCTGCACCGGAACTGGTTGTGAGACTTTGTGTTGCCTGAGTGCTTCCACCAGACTCAAACCTAAGTAAATGTAAAAGTTAATGAAGACATTAGTCAANAGCCTAATAATAAAAAAGTTAACTTACTAGTTCCACTTCCTGCACCGGAACTGGTTGTGAGACTTTGTGTTGCCTGAGTGCTTCCACCAGACTCAAACCTAAGTAAATGTAAAAGTTAATGAACACATTAGTCATTAATAAAAAGATTGCCTAAATTTACAAATATGATGCCACTCACCACTGCTTAAGTTGATAGGCCTCTGGTATGTCGGGATTCATACTAATTGTTGTTGATCCCATCGCTGACAGTGAGCAATTGTTAAAATCAGACACTTTTGCTCCTTTCATTGCAACAACTGGATGTTCTTTTCCGTCAAATTTCTCAGCCTGAAATAAAAAATATATATGTGTTTAAGCAAACAATGTTTGTTTTTTACCAATGTTTTTGCCTCACCCATTAGCTTTAGCAAAAACAAAAAGATCAAGCCCTGTTTAGTTAATAATAGCAACAACAGAAAATGTGGACTGTAAGTTATTACTTACATCAACACCCCACAAAGTGACTGTGATTTCGCTGCCCGATTGATCAACAAGGTTGAACTTTCTCACTTTTGCTTCTCGATTTTGACTTTTTATCATTACTGTGTTGAGATCCTCCACTGATTTTACAATTCCAATCACATCTGCACAAAATTTTACTGACTTTTATACTTTCTGTAAAAGCTGTTCATACAGTATTTAAAATATTACAGGGTAAATGAAAATATTATGTTTGCACAAACTAGCCCAGAAAATTAGTTGTCTTGTCTTAAAGTCTACAACACATATTAACACTATGCAGTACACATATGGCTAAATTACCAAAAAAACGTTTTGTATATCATAACATTGTATATCATAACACAAAAATGCATACCAGCCACAAAGTGTTAACAAAGTGCTGAGCAAGGCCATCATTTTGGTCAATGTCAGATATACGGTCACATAAAAACATCATTTTTACCCTTTACTCACCAACTAGTCCACTAATGTTTTGTTCCAACTTGGAAATGTTTACAAATTTGTATTGAATCTTCGGCACCATCTTTCCTTCATCTTTATCACAGAGCGTAACAGTAGAATCTCGTCGCAGAGTCATTTCGTAATCGTGTGTTGTGTTGTTGTATTGGGCATTTGCAGGTTTGAGGGTGGCATTGGATATAAAAAACACCTAAAACGATAATTCTGCACTAAACAGGTTGCCAATAAACTTGCATTTTGTTTGTAATAAGCTAACTTGAATTTTGCACTGAAACAATATTGGTGTAAGACATTGCATTGGTTAGGTTGGTGGTTTAATAATGTTTAGAGTACTTTGGTGTTATTGCACCAACCCATTGAAGTAAAAAAGGTAGCATTTCCTCAAATAGGGCATTCAAGATGCAATTTTACAAAAAAAATCACCTAAAACATTGAAAAAAGGGCAATTAATTATTGGATAAAATACTGCAGTTTGAAATACAGAGATTTATTCAGTGAAAATGAAAGTATTTACCTTTCCAACTTCCACTATGTCATAGAACTTGTCGGCCTCCTCCTTAAAGCAAGTGATGCGAATATCCCCGCTATCATCCAAAACAGTGAAACTGAAAAGTTTTCCCTCACCTCGAGAGTTTTTCCATTCGCGCATTGTTCCCTTTTGTGACACTCTTGCTTTTATTGACCATCTAAACAATAAACAGGGGTTAACTTAATACAAAGAAAGCAATATTTGACAAAAAATATAGTTTTTGCCCAAAATAATAGAATTTTAACTAGGATTGCAGTGTCGGAGGTATTGCATCCGACTCCGACTCCCAGTATTTCAAGAATGCCAACTCCGATTCCTAGTGTTACTAGGATGCCGACTCCGACTCCCGACAACTAATTTTACTATGATGCCGACTCTTGACTTCTGACTCCCAGTATTACTAGGAAGTCTACTCTCACTCNTCACCTCGAGAGTTTTTCCATTCGCGCATTGTTCCCTTTTGTGACACTCTTGCTTTTATTGACCATCTAAACAATAAACAGGGGTTAACTTAATACAAAGAAAGCAATATTTGACAAAAAATATAGTTTTTGCCCAAAATAATAGAATTTTAACTAGGATTGCAGTGTCGGAGGTATTGCATCCGACTCCGACTCCCAGTATTTCAAGAATGCCAACTCCGATTCCTAGTGTTACTAGGATGCCGACTCCGACTCCCGACAACTAATTTTACTATGATGCCGACTCTTGACTTCTGACTCCCAGTATTACTAGGAAGTCTACTCTCACTCCCATATCTTGGTATACGTATGAGTCTGAGTAACAGTCATCATTTCAGTCTGAAAAAGTGGACTTTTTGACAAAATAGAAAAAACTAGATCAAAAATGACCTAACAGCATTGCCAAAACTTTTATACAAAAACAAAGCAACATTGATTATGATTATGAAAAAACTGGCTACAAAGATTTAATTGGACTTTAGGAGTCGAAGTTGAATAAAAAAAAACTCAAGACTCCAACTCCTAGTATTCATAGGACTCTAACTCTGCAATCCTAAATTTAACAACTGTCTGTGAGCCAGTTTTGACCCAGCTAGCATAACAGTGACAAATACTATAATCAACATAACTACTTGTTTTGATATGGTGTTAATGAACCGATAGGCATCACTCGGGTCTGTGTTCCTCCGGGTGTCGTTGGTACTTGGTCTTTTCCAAACGGCATTTTACCAGTAGGTTTTGGGCTGTACATGGAAGAAGGTGGGATTCGATTTGGTCCACTTGGTTTTACATTTTCGTTGCCTGGCTTTGATGCATTGGGCAAGCCGCCATTGGCTCCTGCAGCTGCAATAATATATGTCAAATATTACCAATAAATTGAAACATTTAGCAGTACAATACCATTACAGAGCACACAGGTAAAGCAAACATAGCAAAACTGAAATTGATACCTGACATAACATTTCTAGCATTGATTGAATGCTTATGTATGTTGGCTCGCAATAATTGCATTTTTTCACAATAAGGAATAAACAACATAAACAATAGGTACGAAAACACCTTGCTGACATGACAGTTGTATGTAACCAAAATTATTTTGTTCAGCATTAAATCATTCATGGTGTAGGATCCTATGCATATTTGGGCCTGTAAATTCATTTTGACCTTTAACAAGGCGACTGCAATTTAACATGTTAGCCCACACAAACAAATGATTTATCCAGTGCGCGTTTGTAAAATTTTGTAAAGTTCAAAACAATATTATGTGTGTTTTTTACAAATGTGGGCATAACAGAACAACTGCAGCTTGATAAACACACCATTAGGTGACTTTCTATGATTTCAGAATAGATGCATCGATTGTGCAATCTATACAAAAACTGTGGAGCCAAATGCAGCAATGTTTTACAAGCAATTTTTTTAATTCACTTACCCTGTTGCGCAACACTAAGTGGAATAGGTTCGCCTATTTTTCCACCAGCTTCCTCTGCAGTTTGGAGTATCTCGATATCAAGGCAAATCACAATCCTTCTACAAATTCAAAACAAACTTTATAACATGTGTGCTACAAAATGAAATCTAAAACAGTGACAGGTTAGCCCTTACTTTGATGCTTGCAAGACAGAAGACTGATATTGCTTGAGGCGAAACACTGTGTGCTGCTCGAGATCACCTTCTGTTACCAATTTATTCAGCTGCGATGCCAACATTGAAGCTTCGGAAAAAATTCATTCATTTTATGGTTAACAGTTCCGCTCATATTTTAAAATAAAAAACATGACATCTTTTCAACAGATGAAAGCCGTCTATTCCAATTACTTTTATGTGAAACTTCTTTTTAGTTTCACTTATTTTGAAACACATTTTCAACTTATGAGGTGATCTGAAATATTTTTGACACAGAATTAAATACTTTTCTGACACAAAGTGTGCGACAAATGCAGACAATGCTGCAGCTGTAACAAGATTTTTAATCAAGTGTCGATTACAGTCAAATTTACACATTGGTTTTTGTTGAACAAATCACCGCTGACTAAGGTGGCATTAAATAAACTAAGTGCTTACTTGCAAAAGAGTGAACACCATCAGACAAAACAATTCTTATCCTTGGCACACCAGTCCCAGAAATTGATTTTGTGCCGAGACATTGTAATATGGGTTGATCTGGCTGTTGCCCATTCATTAAGGCCTGCAAAAAAATGTTTTTAAACTTGAAAAATATGGGTTTGAAACAAAAATACATTGTTGGTGTATTGACATATCTTCTCGACATATTCTGTGAATTCAGCTTAGTCATTTACAGTTTATAGCCTTGTATTCAATGGTTCAATATATAGCACGCAAACCATGACATCAGCATACATAAACGTTTTCCTTTATTTTATTTAACCAGCGTTACTCACCGCGATTGCTCCTTGTGTTAATTCCACTGCCATTTTTACAAGAAAACGTACCAGCTCAACAAACGTTTCACAATCACGCGCAAAAACAACAGATTTCGCTCCACTTCGCAATACTCCCGCCAAATGACTTTTCCTTGGGAAGTATGTTTGTCACGAGCGTCGCACCGGAGCACAAAACAAAGTTAAGATTTCTATCGTTTGAAACAACGATCTTTCGCTCGACCAACTAACTACATGAGAGGGATTTTAAATATCATTGCTGGTAGAGTTGTATTTGGCAGTTTTTCAACAACCCAAATTTAGAACTTCAGATATTACCTTCGTGGAGGCACACGAGTCAAATTCATGCCATTACGACAAACCTAGCACAACCAAAAAATATATTCTGCACTTCATTCGTGAAACAGGCGAATAGTTTTGTCCTGTTCTTTTTTACGTTGGATTTAACGCAGAAACCAATCGTAATCTAACCTGTAAAGCAGTGGTTGGCAATCGCAAGCAAGCGAGGTGAATATTGAAGGCACTTCAGGTAATTTATGGATTCATATTCCAATACATTGTATGAGGCAAGTATTGCGACCTTTCGTTTTCAAGCAGAGATGTAATTAACATGGCACGCGAAGTCCTCAACATATAATTTGTAAACTGGCAGAAGTCCTTAACAAATAATTTGGAAACTGGTATACTGATGCGTTCAGGGGTTGCCGAACCTTGCTGTAAAGTACCTTTTAATAGAGGTAGATGTTAAATGGAACAACGACTACGTAGAGATAAATCGATACATTACCATGTGATGTGGTAAAATATTTAACAATGAACCACGAAAACCCCCTGCCAGAGCAGTCGAGTATATTTAAAGGGCAAACCTGTGTTATTCTAACAAGATACAAAACAAATGTTTGCAAGTCAAAATACATTTTACTGGTGACGCTACAAGATTGCAAGTTTTGCTCACGCGGGAAAGAACACAGGCGATTTGGTAAAACATTGCACAGAAACAGAGAAAACGACTGCCAAAATGTCACTTGTAAAAACACTTTAGGAAAAAACATACATAGGGCACAACGGTAAAAGAACACAGCAGTGGCACTAATAAAACTCAAGGCAAGATGATTACCAATGGCCTGAGAAGTAGGGAGTCTCGTTTTTATCGGAGAGAATACGAATATGCAATAAAAGAAAAAAAACAACTTGTCGTGTACTTGTTAATACACAGGTAGCTAAACCTGTGCGACGCGTACCAGCAGTAGCGTATTGCAAAACTACAGGTGGCGCAGTAAACAACAAAAAGCATGTCTGCTGAAGAAATATAGCTAAAAGACAGCGCTTGTCTTGTGCTCTTGAGAAATTCCCTTTCCCAAACACCTTCATCTTTACACGCTGCTGATATTGAGTGATATTGTACAGTGTGTACAAGCACTTGTTTTAACATGTGTAAATGGCGAAGCTGCAGCACATCTTAATCAACCCATTTTGTCGTTTACATTTTCGCCCTACACAACGCATTGACGTTGCGCAGCTATTTCCGGCTTGATTGTTGGTTTAGTGCATTTGTTTAACTTTTACCGAGCGAAATTCACTTAAATCAACTAGAAGTGACAAAATAGGTGCAAAAGCTTGATCCCTTATTTTAACGTATTGGACATCTGCAAGTACGTAATTATATATGTAACGTCACTGCAAACCAAAGAGACCTAATTTAACAATTGCAAGCAAATGGCAAACGACAAAAAAACAGGGAAGTTACGCATTTTCCCCATAACTTTCATCCCTTCGGAAAGAAACTAAAGCTTTTGTGGGTAACTGCAGTGGGCCTCGGAATAATCGTTTTACTTATCCAGATCTGTTCACGGGCTTTCGGCCTGCAACACAACACAACCATTTTTGAATTTGAAAAAATAAGCAAACATTTATGATTTGTAATAGTTACAGTGCCGTAATAAAAGGATTACGAACCCATTCGAAATCTGACAAACAATTTAAATGAGCAGTAGGTGTTAGCTTGTTCAGCTTCTATAGACACACTTAACTAACACGTTTTTGTCAGTGTCACAGGAGCAGGAAAATCAATAGATCAATAATTAGACATTTTCGATGAGTTTGCAAAGAGTAACCCTATCATAACAAGTGAAGGAAACGGAATTGTAAGTGAAAATTAGAACGACCCGCCACATAAATCCAAGCTGATCTTGGTTTTGGGCAGCGACATGGCAAAGGTTTTCGATCGCTTTAAAAATGGTAAAACTAATTTGTAATGTATCCACCACATTGCTGTACAAAAAAAGGGAGATAGTTACAAATTGCAATAACAATGTTGTCGGCTAATCTGACTGTCAGTCTGCTTACCCCGTCGCGCAAGTCCAAGATAAACAGGTTCGCCAATTTTTCCACCAGCTTCTTCGGCTGTTTGAAGTATCTCAATATCAGCACAATGCACAAGCCTTTCACAAATCAAAACTTTGTTACGTACATAGCCTCAAACAAATTCGAAATTCCAGCAGGAGCAAGGGAGTCCTTAC
>QXVZ01004406.1:0-11069 GCA_008931825.1 Phallusia fumigata
TACACACAAGTACTGGCTTGTATATTTCTATTGAGAATATTTAAAACCGTGAATTATGTACCTAAAAATTGGTCGATTTTATCTTTGATTTTTATCTACTTTCATAACAACTTGTTTGTTGTCGTACCTGCTTGCGACACTTCATTCCAGATCGGTTTATTGAATTCAACCTCCCCGCGTTTGATGAGTTCGAAGAGTCGATCCTCCTTCTCAGCGAGAAAGGGGAATTCCTGTGCCAGCAGAGCGTACATGATAACTCCAATACTCCACATGTCACACTGCTGCGAGTAATCGTGATTCTGAATCACTTCCGGGGCTGAAAGAAATCAACAAATAAAAAAGTTGTTTTCGAATTGCAGTCGCCCAGCCAAAAGTGCTTAAATATTCGAGGATGTAAAGTTTTGCTGACATCTGCTGTTCTTAGTTTAGATAAAAACGTTGCTGGCCGTGGAAACATGTCAGTTGTAAAAAACACTGTATGAAAAGTTTTATACTATCTTAGTTGGGCCAAAGTAGTGGTTTTTTTACGACCCTTTTTCTCACATTATCGATTTCTTTTCACACCGAATTTCCCACATTTAACCAAAACCTAATTTATCTATTTTGCTTGTTGTACCATGATTAATATAAAACAGTGCCTTTTTCAGCTTACAGGTTCAGCTAATCGCCCACTGGTCATTATGTCATTACGAACACTTGGGTTACCACAACGTAAGGATTGTTTAAAAGTGTCTGTCATCCTTTGCATTGCCCTTGGCTCCTTCGTAGTTACGCTATAACCAGTGGTCGAGATACACCGGCTTGGACTGTTGGATTTCACAGCCTCCGAACAAAGCTTACCCATATAGACGGGAGTTCCACATGACGATTGGAGCATGGAATCACTTCCAAATTCCTTCACTACGGACAAGCCAAAGTCGGAGAGCTGAAATGAAACAAGATTTTGAAGATCATCAAGCAACTATGCTGGGTTGGGCTTTCGAAACTACTTGTAAGAAACAAACTGATGCGCACCGAACGAATTTTGCGGTTTCAGTAACCTTTCTTAGGTAGCTTTTAATTGTTTAGTAGTTCAAACGGGGTTCGAACCCAGGACCTTTAAGAGAACGAATTCCGAGCAGGGTATTTATCTCTTTTTATGAGTCGAGCACAGCAGACCATCTCCGTTTTCTATGTGTAAAAAAGTCTACGCTAAGCCTCAAGTGAAGCTATCGACCATGGGTTCTCAATCAGAGGAGGGGATTCCCCACTATGGGCGAAATGTTTTATTTGGGGGGAAAGTTTTGTAATGCATGTTAGAGTTTGAAACGTTTGCTAAAGCTTACTTACTTTTCCCACTATACTGATATAAACCAACTATTAGCGAACAAAAGTTTTCTGTTGGGGATTTTGGCTTTAACAATTGATAGTTAATTGAGTACATGGAATTTTGTGAAGTCAGGATTCAAAGCACTTGGCCACTGTTGACTCAAGGCGAATGACCGATGCGTACCTTAATGTCGTAAAGCGGTTGGTTGTCAACTTCCGACTGACTGCAACCGGCGATAAGGACGTTTTCCAGCTTGAGATCCCGGTGTACGATACCTAAGGGCAAAACAACAGCGTATTGCTTGCCACATGCAATAAGCTTCCCCTATACTACAAAACCATGCGGCTTACCTTGCTTGTGGAGATAGGCGATTGCGTCTGTAAGGCTTCGTATGATATGTCGGGCTGAGACTTCACTGAAGGCGCCTTTGGTGAAGAGCAGTGTCCGTAACTCACCAAGCTNCATGTAAACTTGTTTGACATTTATTTTAATATTAAAGAAATAGATGAAATAGAAATCGATATTCTGGATTTGAAAATGATTTTTCTGTGTCATTTTAGAATATTTGACTCTACCATGTTGTTGATGTTGTTATTGGTCCAAATGAACAAGTGAACCAGCGGTTAGCGCATAAAACACAACAGTAACTCACTGTTTATAAAAGCTTTTTCAGAAGCAAGAAAAAAACCTTACAGAGAGCCCAAAATGCGTAAAAAACCCATAGCGGTTTCCATGAAAGACATTTTCTTTACAGCTTACCCTCGCCGTTTCTAGCACTTCCTCCAGGTGAATGATATGTTCGTGTTTGACACGTTTCAGGATTGTCACTTCGCGTTCCAGTAAGGTGATAGCTGAGCTTCCAGCCTGCAAGCAAATTGAAACTTACAACCCAAAAGTTGTTTATTTCCCACACATCAGACAGCCACTACTATTTGCCGCTTATTCTATACTGTTGACCGTTGGAAAGGCAAAAATCCGAAATCTGTGGGTATATTGTATACGTGCTGTTTTCTATTGCTTAGGACTTTTTGCATTAAGCGGTATACTTGGCCAGACCATTAGCCAACATCGTTTATTGGTAGTTCCAATGTTGTAGTGATTCGAGTCAAATACGAGCGAGGGTTTAAGGTTTGATTTTTATAGAGTCGAGTCCTACCCAACAAATAACTCGACTTGACTCGCGAAATGACTTGAACTTTCCAGGTGAATGATTTGACTAACGTTACCAGTAAATAGAGACTTTACAAAACCGGATAGTTGAGCGAATTAACCTTTTCCTTGTTGACTTTTTTAATCGCCCATCTCTCTCCAGTATCTTGCTTCTCTGCTTCGATCACGATTCCAAAGCTTCCTTGTCCAAGTTTCGATCCAAATCTACAGAGTCACGACAAAAATGATGACTTGCCCTAATAATTTTGTTAGTTTCTACCCGGCTCTGCTACTTACTTGTATAGTTCCTCAATCACTTTTTCGTCTTCGATTCTCCGGTGCGGCACCTTGTGTTCGGCGCTGGTCACACGAGGGCGCCCTGACGTTGCCATGACGGTAAGGCCGAGTCTGGAATAAAATGAGGTAAAATTTAGGTTTTTCGACAAAGAGACTGGTTTGTGGGATAATTGCTTAAATGAATTTGGAAAGGGCTTGAATAAAAAGTGTAAAAAAAATTGTTTTTTGAACATACTTTGACACAACGGGGTCGTGATTTAGGCAATACGTTTTTTAAAAAACGTCGGAAAATTCTGCATTTAATTTGACGTTACAAGTGTACATCAAACGTGAAAGCATTTCATCACTACATTGATCCGATTTGTTACACAACACCTATTGTGTCTGGTGACAAGACGCCACGTCTGCACTTCCTCCGCTTTATGACGTCACAGAGGGCCAGGTCACGGGGTCATCCTCCCACTAACCCCAGGCAAACAAAGGGGGCAAGCGTCAACAATGGCAAACGTAAACACATGGGACCCGAAATAGCGCCTTTACAAACAAAGCCCAACACTAGTTGGACACCCACGGAAATTCCGCTTTAATTCGCCGAGGACATGAAGTAGCGCAGAAACAGGTACTGGAATGACGAAATTTTGCCGCGAAGTGTCGGACCTGTTACCGAGAAGACTTGACTACGAATGACTCGAATTTAGCGGGTTACAAAGTCTCGGCTTAAATCTAGTCACAAGCTGTAAAAACTCACTTATATCTAGGGTGGGTGCAAAAGATTCGAATATACGCGAAGTCACAGAAAATTGACTGGAATTGAGTCGTCAGTCACAAAATCAAGACTCAACTCGAGTCGAGTGGTCAGTCACAAAACCACAAGATCAATTCGATAAAATTAATGTTTGTCCCAAATGCCTAAAATCTTAGCTTGACTCGTGCACAATTTCAAATGATTCGCAAAGACTTGAATCGAGTCAAGTATTACAATGACATAAGTTGGCTGGCTATGTAACACTCGAGTGGAGGGGGAAGTTTTTAAAATCGCCGAAAACTTACAATGGACAGATGCTTGATCTTCGTGCAGCAGCATTTTCCACAATTCTATTCACAAATCTTGTATGGTTATGTACGTAACAATCACACTGCCGCTCGATCGCAACTGACGCCATTGTTACGTCACCTTCGCTCATTGTTTCGCTACAGCGAGAGCGCAGGTTGGGGGTCAAAACACGGCGGTAGGGGTCTAGGGTTCACGACAGGGGCAGGGGGCTTGCCCGTAGTGCAAACGATTTTGAGTCTCTATGGTAAACTAGTTTTATTATAAAGCCTGTAATGAAAAGAAACAGTTTTGGAGAAGTGTCGCAGCAATAAAGAAACCTTCCTGCATATCCGCAAATCTGACAAACTTTCAACTAGAATGCTACCCGACATTTTTTACACGCAAACGTAAAAAATGAAATTTACAACCGTTTTACTATACCGAACTAGCAGTGGTTCGCAAAGTATGTGTATTTTGCGAAATAGAGGACAGCACGTGCTTTTTCTCTGGTGGGATTCGCACCCATTAAAGCAGCCTGTCGTGGCTAAATAACTTTCTACATTCTTTTAACTTGTAAATCATAATCTTTACACCATTAATCAAAACCACGCTGAGAAAAAAATGTTTATAAGCTTCAGAAAATACCATAAAACACTTGAACATCACCAACAAATTTGCGGTCACCACATGGCAGCTACAGGCCGCCACAACCGGCTAACAGATACGTAAAGCATTTTCGGCACGTACGGCTGGCAACCAAGTGCAACTCTGGGTGTGCGCGGCAAAAGCGGCGCGTTTTCGGCGAAAGCAAGATCAAGAGAGGCCAAAGAAAACAAGTCGTCGACAATGGACAGTCGCCGCTTCAGGACTCTCAAAAGCGAGAGAAGTACCGTAGAGAGCCGTGCTGGGGTTGGGCTATATTTAACCCCAGTGTAGCGGTTTCGACGATATGGAAAAGTTGATTTGGAGCGGCGCGGGAAGTGTCCCGGATGTTGTTGTGACAACCGAGGTCACGTAAGCCGGCTAGAGAGCTGCAATGACCGGCTTTTTTGATGTTGGAAAAGGTGCAAAGTTTACTAGAGTGGCAATGATGTACTGGCTTACAGAATTTATAGTTCAGGCACTCATATTTGAGTACACAACACCAAGTGGTATAAAAAACAACTATTGCAAACCAAAATAACATTTGCACAATGTGCAGAGTTGTCACGTTCTAAGTGCATTTCCTGAGCGAATTTTAAAAATGAGGAGAACTAAAATTCATAATTAGAACGTAATTTAAACACACAACTGAGGGTATTTGGTCACAAACTCGTTCTTGATGCTGCACGCTAAACAAATACTGCACTTCTTGGCGCTAGGCCTTAGCACACCCCAACCACGTGACTTTACACGGGAGAGAGCACCAAAACATCAACAAACCTTAAACTTGCACTTGGGATTGTCAAAACAAGGTCACGGCGATGACCTCTAGTTATTTTCTCCGGTTATGTAACAGTAGCGCACAATTGAAAGCGCTTTAAATCCCCGTTTCATCCACAAAAGAAGATATAACGGTGCACGAGTGTAATATGCGGGCATACATGGCCGCTGTAAAGCCACAAAGACATGGGGAACCGTTTACTCGATACACGTCACCAGTTGAAAAAGCCTGACATCCGTATTGATTCGGTGGTTCTGAAGACGTGCGTTGCCGACCGCAAAAAAGCAATACGCCCAATGGGGGGGCCGGAATTTTTATTAATTTTGTATTGGCCACGATTGTGTTTCGCGTACAATGACATGCCCGGGAGCGGGTGATTGACAGCCTTGACGGCAGATTGGCGACGACAGGATCAAAGGGCCTATTGGAAAAGGAATCTTGCCCAGTCTTTGAGTCAACTTTGCGGCCAGACATGCTCGTATGCTTTAAGCCAAGTTGAAAAACGCTATTTGATCGTTTGACAAGAGAAAAATGGGACAGGGATTATTTGGGAAAACGGGACGCGGGTTTAGTTCCTTCCCGCACTTTGGACGTTGGTCGGGAAAGGAATAAGGATTAAAATGGATTTTGACACGTTTTATGGTTGATACAAAAGGCCCCCAAACATATTTTGTCACGTAGCATATTAATGCATTAATCGTTTTTGCCCAAAATGAACCTGATTAATGGCGTTACATTTTTTCATTACTGTCATCCTGTACATAGTTTTTAGATCGATTAAAAACATAACTGACAGAGAACTTGTATGTAGGAAATACATTGTATGAAAAGGTTTCAATAACGCAATTGTAATCATCAGTGCATAATAACGAGAAGCTTAAAACCTTTTTTGATTGAATGCGATAAAGTTGTTCTGCTAATAGGCGCGGTAAATCTAAGCACCTCACGCTCACAAGGATAATGGTTCTAAATCGCCAATGAAATGCCAAACAAGTAAATTGTCCCACCGAATGTTACGAATCAGCAAGCTACATGGCAGACCTGTTACATACGTACATTTGTCGGTCATTTTGCCACCTGCCGAAAATCAAAATCAACAAATCACCAATTACTGTTGAAACCAAACGCTTCAGAGTATCACATACCCTTTGGTTTTAATCTGTTGCCTGACCACTTTATCATTTGTAATCCTACATTTCAGCGAGTTTCCCAGGCCCTTAAATCTTATCTTAAACTTCACTCATCATTTGTTCGCACCAGGAACAAAACTCATTACAACGTTGTTAAAGCAATCAAACCCACTTTGTGAATCCGCAACACCACAAGTAGTGAAGCAAAGCGGTCAGTAGTGGTCAGTTCACGGCCTAACCTGGTGCGACTTAAAACGCCTTTTTGTGTGACCACTCCTGTTTGATAGTCGTGGGAGCAGAAGGATTTTGAGACCGTGTGCCGAAACACAATACGCGATTATGATGGATTGCTATTACCCTGTTACGATTGTTAGCATGTTGGGTGCTTGATAGTTGAATACCAACTGCTTGAAGGTATATTTAGCACGTTAAACGCGTTGAACGCTTGCCACGTTGGAACAAAGGTTTTGTTTTGGGGGCCAATCTTCAGGGGGCAAGTGCAACTGTTTAACGCAAAAGAAGAGGACTAGTAAAATATTAAATGTGGAAAAGTGGCCTTGTTTTCACTGAAGCTTAGAGATTTTAAACGTTGCGTTATAAAAGAAATCGACCTTATAAGTGTAAAACTTTGCAGATCTTAAATTTTGCGGTTTAATGGGTTTCGAACTTGCACCACAACTTGACGAAAGTGTAATTCGGCCAACTTTGCTTTATTCGGGCAACACAATTCAACAGGAGCAACGAAAACTCATCAATCTCCCAGGAAACACTGGACAATGCGACGCCAAAATGCAAGTTTTTCAAGTGAAGTGGTAAAAGTCAACGACGCTTGTAGCATGAGTGGGATCAAACGGGGTTGAAAAACTTTCCACGACAGTCACGCCCACATTGCGACCACCCGCCGCTTGGTGTCGCTAATCAATGATAAGAAAAGAGCACGTTTCAGAGCATGCAATTTGCCAAGAAATCCGAAGCGTTTGACCCTTATACACTCGCAAATTGAAAACATTTCAACAAGAAACACCACGAAAATGAAAAAAAACGCGTTTTAATTAATATGCGAAATTAGCTACCTCAAAATTCATTGGGGGCTACATAAATTTAACACGCTGCAAATAAAATTATGTTAAGACACCTCTTCTGACACCTTACATTTCGTTGCTTAAACAGTAAATGAAATGCTAAACGTAACTAAAACTGCTTATAGTCAACGCTGGCCCATATTACAGTATCTGCAATATTAAATAACACAAGGTGAATTCATCAAACCGCTCAAAACTCCTTTCAAAGAACACCAGCTATCATTACGGGACCATAACAACTTTAGCAACCAATCGTTTTGCCGTTTTGACACAAAAACTCTTTTTTGTGTGTCACAACCTGTCGCACACGTAATTAAAACCTGCGTAGCCAAGTAACACTAAACTTTACGGCCCAGGTTATCACGTACGCACCATCTTTATAGCGGTGTTACAAGCAGAAGTGAAAGTGCTCGATTGGGTGAAGGGTGGCTTGTGGGGGGTAAGGGGCCTCGACATCACGTGGCAGAGGACCCTTCCCCCCACTCGTACGGGTTCAAGTACAAGGTCACGAAGGGCGTGGATTGCTTTGTTTACGCAGAAATGCGGAATTGAAATACCGTTTTAAAAAGCGGTAAAGTAATTGTAAATGTAGGTTAGTTTATTCTTTGCTTCACGTTTGTACATTAGCAATGACAGGTTGATTATTCTGTCAGTTATTCAAAAATCAAAATGGGGCTAATAAAAATGAGACACACTAGAACGATATAATGCAAACCCTGAAGATGTAGCTTTTGTCTATAGCTGGGCCAGTACCTCTATTCTGAACATTGTAGTTTACTTGCAATTCAGATATTGTAAACTATGAACGAACATGGCCAACGCCCCCTTAATGCTAAATAAAATAGAATCATCGCGCATGCTAATGCTTATATCAAGCAAATTTTCAACGTGTATGTATGAAATGAGCGATGGTGGAGTTTTTTGGGTATTCCCACTCAAAACATAGCGTCCTAAAAGCAATCTGCAAAATAGCAAGCATTTATTAACTAACAAATTCGGAACAGACTGGACTGACTTATTCAAATAGAATACTACCACTGCAAAATTCAAACTTAGGCTTAATCTGACTACAACTAACCTAAACGTTCTTTGGAACCGACCAGACTCTTCTCAAAGCAATTGCGAAGGATACATTATGTGGCAACACACAGGTTATGAATCGCACGACTCGAAAAGTCGCAGAAACAATAACGAATTCGTCACAAAAACGACCGAGCTAATTCGAGAAACAAAAACAATATCACCTATTGTCGGGGGCGACAGGGCGAACCGCTACATCGCGCCGGGCGTGTAACCAAAAGCGTAATATTCCGAGTCGGCACTGAGGCTTGGTTGGTAATGTCGTGTTATGTCGCATATTATAACGCTGGCTGACCTCTGAACTAGTACAGTTTATTTCGGTTTTTAGTGGAATCGTTAAAATACGACCCTTTTTGCTAAGACACCTTGTACAGGCACAGATTAAGGAGATTTGAGAGCGCGATTTATATTTATAGGAGTAGAACAACAGTATAAGTGGGATATTTATCGCGAATTCCATGGCGGTACACGCAAAAGTCGGCGTCCGTTTTGCTGCGATGGCAATCTCTTGTAGCCATTGAAACGTGGCCGCTGGTAAGGCAACACCGTAATTCGAAGCAAAATAAACAACGTCACAATGGTAGGACACGGGTGGCCCAAAACACCAGGAACTTGTTTCGACATTAAACAAACGACGCGTGTTTTTTGGTGCCGGGTTAGGGGGATTGGTGATGGGGTCCCAGCACGGACAATACAATTATTGGAGCAGATATCGTTAGCGAGTCGAGATTTAAACAATTTTCGACTCGTTTTGAATGGATTTAAAGTGCTGGTGGATTTCGAATTCTACAGCCATTAAAACCTATTTTGACAGGCCCTTTGAGTCTTGCGTCAAATCGAAGTTATTTTAAATATCGTGTGGTATAAATCTGTTTTTTAGTCTTCGATGTGCAGACTGATAGTAAAATAGGAAAGGAAATTTTTGCACTGATTTTGAATGACTACATACCCATTGTAAACACAAATGTTTTCCAACTGCGAGTTCCAAAGCCACACACTTGTGTATATAATGCACGGTTTTAAGCTTCTCATTACGCACTGATGATGACAACAGCGATCGTTAAAACGTTTGCAATACAAAGTCTTCACTATATACAAGTTCCCTTGTAGTTACGTTTTCAAATGAACTACTCAAAACCACTATACCAAATAAGTGTTACAGTTTAATTTAAACTATTTTCAATGCTTTTACTCGCTGTGTACCAAAGAATGTGCAACATAAAGATCTTAAGAGTAACATATTCAGATCCAGACCGCAAATACACGTCTAATGACGCGTATGGAGCATTTCCAGACAGGGTTACTCCTATTTAAAAATTCCCGTAATCCAGCGCGTTGATAAGGTCCCAGTTGACATGAATAACTTCAAGCGGTGTCTGACAAGTTTGATCAAAGAAGTGGTTCGTAGCAAAGTTATGCTGTGTTCAACACAACGATACTGTGTTAGATTGTAGGGTGTTTAGGAGAAATGCTTTTAGATATTCTGTAGAGTGTAAACAATCCACTGTGTGTCACACGTTTAGGTCAATTGCTGTGTGGAGTGTGGTTTTGGGACAAACATCAGTCAATAAAATACCCACATTAAAACAAAGTGTAGTTTGTTACCCTCTAAGTTACGTAATGCAAAAAATCATAAAAAAAGAAGTCGCCAAAATTTAAATGAAAAAAAATGCCTTGGCCACTTTTGCAATAAAATTTCGTTTATTTGCACTAAAATGGGATACAACTAGTTTTGGAATCGACCAACAAACTTTTTAAAGCCAGATCCTGATATCATCGGATTGAAAAATGTGTCGATACCCAGTCATCTTACTCAAAAAGTGGTCAAATTTACAACGTTTTCCGCTCAAATCTTTTCAAGCACTTTATTCGAAAAAGCACGACCTTGACTTCTTCGCACGTAACCTTGCTCGAACAATCACCTTTTGATTAGGGTGTTACGACCTTTTACGGTTTTATTACCGCTCGTTAAAGTTTGTGAACTCTGACAACAAACCGTGTTTGTCCTGATAAATTGTAGGGCTAAATATTTGGAACCTTTAGCAATTGCAAAAGATGAAAACTCTAACGCAAAGGCTTCAACAGAACATTGCACATTCACAACCTTCTGCGCATGCGCGCATACCAAACACGTGACCTTCAAATTATTATTCAACACAACTGTTAAGATGATATTTAAAATTTACACCATTTGCTTATCAGCAAAACAGAGCCATAAAAGTCACAGTTGTAAAGTGCGGTTAGGTAGATACACACTACAGTGACAGAAATTACTTTACGATTTATACGAAACTAGGTTTCCCTTTAGGACAGAATTTACTGTTTACGTTCTCCTTTAAACTCTACAACACAATCGTTCTTTAGCTGCCGCCATTAGAAACCAAGAAAAACACGGATAAAAAAGTTTATTTATTGTAATTTAACCCTTAGGTTCCCCCTTTAAAAAGATCTCCTGTAAATCTGCAACAACAAATCCCCACATGCAACAACAAAAGGAGGAATAGCGGACAATTACAAAATCCCTGTAGTTTCAAACCTTGCCAAACGCTTGGCTTGCAAATCCTAT
>QXVZ01004409.1:790-18994 GCA_008931825.1 Phallusia fumigata
CGCAGGGAAAACTCATGTACAGTAATACTCACGTACTGTGGTATGACGTCACCATGGGCGCCGGCAGAAAATGTTTCAAGTGGGAGCATATCTTTACACGTATACACGTAGATAGATTTCGGTATTAAGTAATTATTCAGACACTCACTATCATTTCCTTCATGGCGTCTCAGAATTCATATTTGATTCATCGGATTTTTTGATAGCACATGTATAATTAGTGAAGTACATTTTTCGGAATTCGGCCCGCTACGTGCCGGCGCCTATGATTTTAAACATTGACTTCCCAAAGCTTAGTTGATAAACGCGGTATAGATGTAACTAAGCGTTAATAATGATCAACGTGTCACTTATATTTTTGAATGATTGTTTTGAAAAACATGTTGCTAGTTATTATATACAATGTTTAGTTCAACTGCTGCAGAAATGCTATCGTTATCGAAACTGTGCAAAGAAAGTAAAAATGTCCAACTTGCCCTGTTCACTAAAAAGACTCAACTGCGAATTTGTGTCGGGTTGCTGACTTTTATACTTTGCAAATTTCTCTGGCGTTTTTCTCTACATTTTAGCGCTTTTNTATATTTTGCAAATTTCTCTGGCGTTTTTCTCTACATTTTAGCGCTTTTAGAACAAGTGTCCTAGAATAATTGACGTTTTCCAAGGCCTGCTCGTCAGCTAGATTGCCTGTAACGAGAAAATTAAATTGTCCTTTTTATTTGTTCCGCTGCGCGCATGTTTGTGCAAACGAGGATTTTAGGGTCTTGCGAATATCTTTTGACGTTTCCTAAGCCGTTGTTCCGTACAAATTGTCACAATTCAACGTATCAAGGTTTCATTTTGGCACCAAATCTTAAACCATATGTCATGTAAGAATTGTAGTCAACATAAAACTGTCAATTATTTGCAATTCCAGTTGGTACATGATAAAAAATAAAACCTACTGTATAAGAAAAACCCTAACGTTTAGTTTCTGCCTAGAAATCGCAAGTTAAGTTTTACGTTACCCCCCAACGTAGCCTTCCAAATGTGACAGGTTTTGCATCGGAAATTTTTCCAAACAAAACGTGGATCTCAACGTGCTAGATCTGTGAATACAGCAGTCCAATTGCGCAACACAGTGTTACCAACAATAATGTCTTTGGTGGAAAACATGGTTCCAGTTAAACGTTTGTGGTCTTATGCGTTATCGTAGAGAATTGAATTCGAACTAATCATCGCATGCCCAATCAACAGAGCCCTTTGTCTGTCTTCTGAGGTCNAGGTTTTGCAGCGGAAATTTTTCCAAACAATACGTGGATCTCAACGTGCTTGATCTGTGAATACACCAGTCCAATTGCGCAACACAGTGTTACCAACAATAATGTCTTTGGTGGAAAACATGGTTCCAGTTAAACGTTTGTGGTCCTATGCGTTATCGTAGAGAATTGTATTCGAACTAATCATCGCATGCCCAATCAACAGAGACCTTTGTCTGTCTTCTGAGGTCTAACGAAAATCCCAGGCGCTCAGAACGTAAACGTGAAATATCTGCGTAGTTATAAGGTTTATCGTACATTTAACATATACAGGACCAGATCCTCTGAACCAGGGCTTCCTTAATTTATTGAGTTTAGGCCCCTTTCCGTTTAAAAGTAATAAAAAGTTGAAAACAAATGCTGTTTAACCTATAACCTATTCCTTGTTTAACATGTAGTCCACACTCTGTTGCATATCGAGGAATGAAAGGAACACATTCTATTGTGTACTATTTTGCCACAATGAAACCGCTCAAGTGACAAAACAAACGAAAAATATCTAGCTTTGTCATAATTATGAGGCGTTCGTTNTAAGGTTTATCGTACATTTAACATATACAGGACCAGATCCTCTGAACCAGGGCTTCCTTAATTTATTGAGTTTAGGCCCCTTTCCGTTTAAAAGTAATAAAAAGTTGAAAACAAATGCTGTTTAACCTATAACCTATTCCTTGTTTAACATGTAGTCCACACTCTGTTGCATATCGAGGAATGAAAGGAACACATTCTATTGTGTACTATTTTGCCACAATGAAACCGCTCAAGTGACAAAACAAACGAAAAATATCTAGCTTTGTCATAATTATGAGGCGTTCGTTTTCCGCTTTCTGTTTCGACGCGAATTTCCTTGATAAAAGAGCAGTGAGTCTGTGTTTTGCATTGTTTTTAATATTGTCGTGTCGAAAGTCGAAAAAAGTTTAGTTCATGCAGAAAAACGGTGGTATATTGTTACCGAATTATTTTTGACAGCCTCGGAATTAGGCCTAGTAGTTTCGGGTGGCGATATTAACTTTGCCAAACAAACCCAAGAACCCCAGCCAACTGGATATTTCTTACCGAAGCTGTCTCCCTAACTCTGCTCAGAACCCTGCAATTACGGCTCACCACGAAAGCCAGGTCTACCTAACACTAGTTTCGCTTTAAGGGCGTTTTACTGTTTATTAGCACGAAATTATATTAAATATACGCTGCACGCACTACGCACTTCCACAACGACAGGTACAGCACAGTAATTCACACTGACCAGCAAGGCGCGCGCAAGAAGACTGCCTGCTTTTCTTGCGAACACGCCCTGTGCCCCCGATCACGTCGAACAACCAATCACGCAACGACACAAGGCACATCCGGGTATCTCCATAGGCAACGAGGCGTGAATTAATCTGAATGTAAAATCGGCAACAGGGGAGTCAAAAAAACATAAACATCAAAAAAGAAAAAGCATCAAAAAAATAGTGCACAACAAATAAGTGTCAACGATGTGCCAAAGGAATTTATATTGCAAATGGGTGAAAGAAACAAGTGACAAAAAATAAAAACAATTGAAGATGACAACCATTAAGTGAAAAGGTTGAAAGTCAACAGTACGAACAAAACTATAACTAATTAATGCAAAAGTTTATGTGTGAACATAAATCAAAAGATGCAGAATTAATAAACCGTGACAGTGCAAAAAAGAAGGTAAATAAATAATATTCGCCACAATATCTTTGATTTCGCTTGGGTCGCTCATATATCGCTTGGTGCAACTTTTCACTATGGCGTCTGTTTATACTGTGCAATTATAAAAAGTAAATACCCTTCACCTGTCGTCTACGCATTTCCGAACTGTGGTGGTTCTCAACTAATAAAAAACATCTCGGAGATGTAACGCTGATTATAAAATTTCGCAGTAGCTTACTTAGGGGTTTAAATGGTTAGATTTGTTTTCTAATTAAAACAAAAAACATATAATTCCAGATAACCAACACATTTTGTACTCATAGCAGTCTTTCAAAAGTTTTTAATTAGAAAGTCGGTAGCCTTTTTGCAGATTTTCCCTTTCCGCGTTGCTCTAAAAACCATCAACTATCAACTGCGTCGAGTATTGTTGCCTTACAAATGTTACAAACGTCGTGAATGTTTACCAGTCGGCTTTTGGGTGTTTCTAACACTGTATCACAGCCAAAGACTCCAGAGACTCCAATTAAAATCGCCCATAACCGAGCATAATTAAGTTGCTTCAGGTCGGGCAAAGAGGAAGTAAGGAAAGTTGTTCTTTCGGTTGCTGTATATAACTGACAGGTAATAAATGACAAGTAGGCGAGATGACACTGTCGACTTTATGAATACTGGTAAACACTTTATTCGTATCGCTTCAATACATATTTAGCCTGTTTCATCTGTAAATCAGTATGTACACATGACATGTAAACATGAAAATACAAAGTGTGCTAAGTGTGCTATGGCTATGATAGCTAGTAGATTAAACATAACGTTAAATATTAGTGACCTTGGAAAATAAACCTATTGACGACAAAGTGGTATTAAGTCGAATGTTTTACACCATTTACTTTTTGCACGTGATTTACGGTTTACTACAATGCCTCTAGCAGTTAGTTATTTAATTCAATCACATCTGCTACATTTACATATGGCGAGGGAGGAACAATCCTAGACTGGGGTTCCATGTTTCCTCCCTGTCTGTGAACTTTGTTTGGAATCTTTGCTTCATCTGGAACACAACATAAACCTTTTAAACATACCACGTTGAATTATACCCTCAAAAAACTTGGAATTTTACCTATTTCTGCGTACTCTCGTTGATTTGCTTTCTGTTTCGCATTTTCCCTGTAAAGCAAACAACCACATAATTATCAAAAAGGGATATTGGAAACAAAATGTTAAACAGACAGCTTAATACGAGTAATGTTGTTGCTCTTCCAATATGCGTCATGTGATAAAATCATTTCACTCTGGAAACAACTGTGCTTGCGCATATTTAACACAGGAATCTACAAGCTTTCATATAGGGCAACGAAATAGGCACACTCGTACATTATTCACAGTACTCCGGGTCCACGTTATACCAAATCATAATCGCCAATTTAAGCACTTCCACTCAGCAAGGCATGGATAAAAAAGTCTAGTCTGCGGTGGGATTCGAATCCACGACATGAGCCTATCCGGAGATGGCGCTCTACCAACTTAGCTACGCAGAATCGGCGGTAAGCCTGCAGAAAGTCGTATAACAATGTTTGGGAGGCCGACAACTCGGTATAACGCCTCTTGCAGGCCTGGCGTACTGTAATACACTCTGAAAAACAAAGCTAAAACCGGGAAAAGTTCAGGGTGAACATTAATGGTTTTAGAAGAATGCTCGAGCGAGGCAAATGGTGACGGACCACAAAAAAATGTTGGAGAACTATTACCTTCTACGTTTGTAGCAGAGTAGAAATACAATCACACCAGATACGCCAAGGAAGCATCCACCAACAGCTGAACCAATAACCACTGCAACCAACGTGTAACCTCCTTGATCTATAATACACAGTCGTGATAAAAAGAAACTTATTTTTTTATGATTACCTGCTTTTGCAGTTTGTGCCTTTATCCACATGAAAAAAATTATCTGAGCGCCAGGCAGTAACAGAAACATATCACATAACACACTACAAAATGGCATTTTACTTGTCCGCTTGCCCTGACTTAAGGTGAAAAGTCAGACATTTGCAATCAAAAGTGTTTTCAAAAACCGTTGTAAAATGAGTGTTGGGAAGAAAATATAAAAAGCGTGTAGTGGACACATTGGACACGTACCTGGCGAAGTGGCAGTGTGTAATGTTGAACTTGAAGCTTCAACAGTAGTTGCCCTAGTTGTCGTGGAATGTGTGGATGTGGTGGTAACTAAAATGTATAAAAAATTGAAATTTATGCATATCACATCACAGGATTATATAAATTTAAAATTTACATTTAAATGTCGAGCTTTCTGCTTCTTAACCACCAAGTAAATCATCATTGCAATAACTGTCGCTATAATTTATACCTGGCATTTTGCGTTGGCATATATATTTTGCAGGACTCGAACATGATATATCTACAAACATGTAGTTGAGAACAAGATATTTGTAATATCCCATCGTCGCACAACCCTCGAGCCCTTGGTAATTGTTTGGTTCATCACAATTCCACAATAACTGGTCGACATTTGTACCATCTGTCCACTGGAACGTGTCGGTGTTATTTACTCGTGTTGCACCAGTAAAAAAGGCGTACGGATATCCTGCATACAACGACAACATGGTTTTAATGTTTGCTTTAGTAATATTCGTTCAACAATGTAATATGCAATACCATTGTGAAACCGGAATTAGAAGTCATCCCAGTATTGAAAGCAGCATATCACATTAAACTGCACAGTCANTCGGCGGTAAGCCTGCAGAAAGTCGTATAACAATGTTTGGGAGGCCGACAATTCGGTATAACGCCTCTTGCAGGCCTGGCGTACTGTAATACACTCTGAAAAAACAAAGCTAAAACCGGGAAAAGTTCAGGCTGAACATTAATGGTTTTAGAAGAATGCTCGAGCGAGGCAAATGGTGACGGACCACAAAAAAAATTTTGGAAAACTATTACCTTCTACGTTTGTAGCAGAGTAGAAATACAATCACACCAGCTACGCCAAGGACGCATCCACCAACAGCTGAACCAATAACCACTGCAACCAATGTGTAACCTCCTTGATCTTTAATAAAAAATCGTGATAAAAAGAAACTTATTTTTTATGATTACCTGCTTTTGCAATTTGTGCCTTTATCCACATGAAAAAAATTATCTGAGCGCCAGGCAGTAACAGAACCATAACACATAACACACTACAAAATGGCATTTTACTTGTCTGCTTGCCCTGACTTAAGGTGAAAAGTCAGACATGTGCAATCAAAAGTGTTTTCAAAAACCGTTGTAAAATGAGTGTTGGGAAGAAAATATAAAAAGCGTGTAGTGGACACAGTGGACACGTACCTGGCGTTGTGGTAGTGTGTAATGTTGAACTTGAAGCTTCAACAGTAGTTGCCCCAGTTGTCGTGGAATGTGTGGATTTGGTGGTAACTAAAATGTATAAAAAATTGAAATTTATGCATATCACATCACAGGATTGTATAAATTTAAAATTTACATTTAAATGTCGAGCTTTCTGCTTCTTAACCACCAAGTAAATCATCATTGCAATCGCTATAATTTATACCTGGCTTTTTGCGTTGGCATATATATTTTGCAGGACTCGAACATGATATATCTACAAACATGTAGTTGAAAACAAGATATTTGTAATATCCCATCGTCGCACAACCCTCGAGTCCTTGGTAATTGTTTGGTTCATCGCAATTCCACAATAACTGGTCGACATTTGTACCATCTGTCCACTGGAACGTGTCGGTGTTATTTACTCGTGTTGCACCAGTAAAAAAGGCGTGCGGATATCCTGCATACAACGACAACATGGTTTTAATAATTGCTTTAGTAATATTCGTGCAACAATGTAATATGCAATACCATTGTGAAACCTCAATTAGAAGTCATCCCAGTATTGAAAGCAGCATATCACACTAAACTGCACAGTCACATTGTTTTGACGTACGATGACTAAAAATAAATAGTCTGCACATACTAACACAGACTAAGAGAAAACAAGTATGTGCCAATAGCGGCCATAGCAATTTGACGCAACCGTTTGCAAAACCATGTGATTGATAATTCTTTTTTATATCATTTCAACCAAAAAATACCCAACAATGCAATAAAACAAACTTCGCTTGTCAAATCTTCCAAACCTGTCATTAAGATTTACAAGTTCATTAAGATTTACGTTTGAATTCACCTGTTAAATTTCCAATATTTCCAACTAGAAAGTTCAGAAGTTCTGCTGTTTTGACATTTGCTACTGTAGCATTTCTATATGCACATCCGGCTTCAGCTTCAGCATATGAATTGACAGTCGAGCCTTCAATAAGATACTCATAACCTTGGTATGAATACCAGGTTTGAGCATTGACAAATCGTGCGAAAAAAATTGCAACAAAAATGACGATTTTCATAGTTCTAATATGATGCTAAGCGTTTAAACAGCAGCTACTTATAATCTGAAAACACACATCAATCTTTATTATGCCCAAATCCACAGGTAGCACTTTCTCCGATGCACTAAGTTACATGCAATAACCTGCACTCACACCTTTTAGGTTGTTTTGTAAAGTAGTGTTGAAAACGCCACTTGAGACAATAGACTTTATAGGAAGGACAAGGCAAGGACGTCATAGGAAAAACCCTTTCGGTTCCTGCCTGTTTTAATTTACCTTTAGTTTGCTTGGGTTTTAACCTTTTCGCTGTGATCAATCCCAAGTTTTTAACCTGGGGTCAATTAAATTGGCTAGGTTCGCCAAAGTGTCGGAATAATTACAAATCTCGGCGATTCTCAATTACGACTATGTCGATCAATTACGAAAATAAAACACAGAAAAATGTTGGAATATCCCAGTTTTGCACTGATTACAAATTTTGCAAGTGAAACTTTGTCTGGTATAAAGTTTTCAATGCATAGTGATTGGAGGCCTTAAACCTATCTTTTCGTTTAGCGCACCTTTACATCGCTAATTGATCTTTTTTATAGCGCTAGCCGCGCTTTGGATTCATTTTGAGCACTTTTGTATCCATGTTCAAGCCATTTTTGAAGAGCTTAACATACATACAGTAATTATGCTGACCAACATATGATGTTAATAAAAATCATTTTTACAGGTCTATATGCAAAGTTCATGCAAATATTTAGGTTTGCATTTGTTATGTTCGTTAGATGTCGCCCCTGTGATATGACGCCACTTGTCTTATTAACAACCTAGCGAGCCTTGGTGGTGGAAGTCAATAAAGGGGAAGCATTCCATTCAGCTACTAACATTTTGATGAAGTATTACTAAAAAAATCGTTTTGCTTTCAGTGAACTTGTTTACAGTTGATAAATGTTTTTGAGTTATTTCTATCTTTAACTAAAGTGCGAAAAATTAGGGAATACTAAATCAAGCCACAAAAAGGAAGACACGTGATGTACATGTTGCGTTGATTTACGCGATGACGTTGATCGCCAAGTTACTGCAGGTAAGGTTAGGAGAAACTATGCGTGCAAGAAAAGTACCTTGTCCTATCGGTTGCTGTATATAACTGACAGGTAATAAATGGCAGGTAGGCGAGATGATATTGTCGTTTTTATTAATACTGGTAAACACTTTATTCGTATCGCTTTAATACATATTTAGAATGTTTCATTTTTGAATCAGTATGTGTACACATGACTGGTAAACATGAGGATACAGTAAGTGTGCAATGGCTATAATAGCAAGTAGATTAAACATAACATTAAATGATAGTGACTTTAGCAAACAAGTCTATTGACGACGAGATGATGTTAAGTCTATTTTTTTACGCCACTTACTTTTGCACATGATGTACGGTTTACTACAACGCCTCTGGCAGTTAATTATTATATACATTTAATTCCATCACATCTCCTATATTTACATATGGCGAGGGTGAAACAACCCCAGAATGGTGTTCCATGCTTTCACCCTGCCTCAGAACTTTTTTTGGGATACTTACGGTATCTGGAACACAGCACAATTTTCAAAAAACATATCACGTGGAATTTATCCATCTAAAGATTTTAGATTTTAGATTTTTATTTTACCTATTTCTGCGTGCTCTCGTTGATTTTCTTTTCGTTTCGCATTTTTCCTGTAAACAACCACATAATTACCAAAAAAGTGCTATTAGAAACAAAAAGTTAAACAGACAGCTGAATACGAGCAATGTTAACTGTTGTTCTTCCAATATGCGTCATGTGATAAAATCATTAGACTCTGAAAAAACTGTGAATGATATGCTTGCACATATTTAACACTGGGATCCACCTTGAAGCTTTTATGCAGGCCAAAAATAACGGCACAGTCAAATATGCATCACAGTACGCAAGGCCTGCAAGAGGTGTTATATCGAATCACAGTCGGCCTTCCAAGCACTTCCAGTCAGCAAGGCGTGGATAAAAAAATCTTGCCTGCGGTGGGATTCGAACCCACGACATGAGCCTATCCGGAGATGACGCTCTACCTACTTAGCTACGCAGTTTTCAAAAAGTAATTGTCAAAAAGTGCCATTGGAAACAAAATGTTAAACAGACAGCTGAATACGAGTAAAGTTGTTGTTCTACCAATGTGGTGGTTGTGTAAATTATTACACTCTGAAAAACAAATCTAACAACGGGAAAAGTCCAGACTCGACATTAAAGATTTTCGAAGAATGCTCGTAAAAAAACAAATGGCTGCAAACCGAGAAAATTTTGGGAAAGCTGATTGAACACACTTTGTGGTGCAAAGCATTATAACATCTGAAGGTCTCGAATAAAAGGTTTCGCGGGCCGTAGTTTCCCACCCCCTGGTCTAAAACATTGACGAAGAATCTCAAAGACAGTGAACCTATGGTTAGGAGCGCGGCAAGCAAACCTTCCAACTAGCAAGCTTTTGAACTTAAATTTGATTGATTACCAACTATTACCTTCTACGTTTGTAGCAGTGTAGAAAAATAATCACACCAGTTACGCCTAGGACGCATCCGCCAACAGCTGAACCAATAACCACTAACAACGAGTAACTTCCTTGATCTGTGATACAAAATCGTGAGAAAAGGTAAAACTTAAAAAATAATCTCAGCGCCAGGCAGTAAGGGAATCATAACATACCACAAAATGGCATTTTGCTTGTCTGATTGCCTTAACTTAAGGTGAAAAGTTAGACACTTGCAATCAACAGTGTTTTCAAAAACTAATGTAAAATAAGTGTTGGGATCAAAACACAAAAAGTGCCAAGATGGGCGCGAACCCTGTGCCGTGTGCTTGTTGGTTGTCGGTTCTAATCCTGTCTCAGTCTCTTGTGTTTCCCTGTGCAAGAAACTTAAATGCCATTACCCAAACCAGTGGAAAAATGAAGTAACCAACTCTAAAAAATTGCAAAACTTAAATAAAAATGATGCATCAGAACTGCAATGCGGCAAGTAGCTTGTCGTACCGCATTTCAGACGTTGTTCCGCCGCCGAAGAGAACAAAAAATAAAAACTATACAAACAAGGGTGTAGTGGACACCCTGGACATGTACCTGGAGTAATTGTGGTGAGTACTGTTGGGCTTAAAGTTTCTACAACAGTAGTTGCCCTAGTTGTCGTGGAATGAGCGATGGTGGTGGTGGTGGTGGTTACTGAAATGTATGATCGAAAAAATCAGATGTTGAACAGCTTTACTCAGCATCACAACAATTTAAAATTACATTTATGTTACCGAGCCTACTTTTTTTTACCCACCAAATAAATCATCATTGCAATAACTGTTGATGTAATTTATACCTGGCGTTTTGCGTTGGCATATATATTTAGCAGGACTCGAACATGCTTCATCCACAAGCATGTAGTTGCGAACCGGGTGTTTGTGAAATCCCATCGTCACGCAATCCTCATTCCCGCGATAATTGTTTGGTTCTCCACTAAACCACAATGACTGGTCGACAATTGTACCATCTGTCCACTGGAACGTCTTTGTATTTTTTACTCGTGTTGCACCAGTGAGAAAAGCGAATGGATATCCTGAGTACAACGACAACATTGTTTTAATATTTCTTTTGGTTATATTCATACAACAATGTAATGTGCAATACAGTTGCGAAACAGGAAACCAACCTGAATAAAAAGTAACCCCAGTATAAATAGCAACCTACCATACTTAACTGCACAGTCATATTGTTCAACGTACAACAACAAAAAAAACTTAAACGTATGTACCAACAGCTACTAAAGCAGTTTCGACGCGAAAGTTAGCCACATGATACGGCCAACTTAAATCGAAGGCAAAGTTATTCATTATCAAGTAATTATATAGGTTACAAAGCAGATCATTGCTGAAGAATTACAACCGTTTAAAAAACCATATGGTTGGTAATATACTGGCCCAAATATCTTTTGAGATCTATTTGGGCCAGTATATTTTTGACAAGAATTATGAACAGATCCGTGTTTAGCGTTCCAATTTGGTTGGTTGTTTTTTTTAATAACTTTCCCATCAAAAAATACCCAATAAAGCGATAAAACAAAATTCGTTGCAAATTTTCCAAACCTGTCATTAAGATTTACAAGTATTTTGTTTGAATTCACCTGTTAAATTTCCAATATTTCCAACTAGAAAGTTTAGAAGTTCTGCTGTTTTGACATTGGCTAATGTGACTTTTCTATTTGCACATCCGGCTTCAGCTTCAGCATATGATTTGACAGTCGAGCCTTCAATGAGATATTCATATCCTTGGTATGAATACCAGGTTTGAGCATTGACAAATCGTGCGAATAAAATTGCAACAAAAACGACGGTTTTCATTGTTCTAATATGATGTTCCTTACAGCGTTTAAACAGCAGCTACTTATAATCTGAAGACACATAGTTACGCCAAAAGCACCGGTAGCTATTTCACTGATGCATTAAGTTCAAAATTTGCATGCGATAACCTGCACTCACTCATTTTAGATTGTTTTGTAAAGTCGTATTGAAAACGCCACTTGAGACAATAGACGTTATAGGAAGGACAAGGCAAGGACGTCATAGCAAAAACCCTTTCGGTTCCCGCCTGTTTTAATTTACCATTACTTTGCTATGGTTTTAACTATTTCGCTGGGATCAATCCCAAGTTATCAACCTGGTTTCAATTAAACTGACTAAGTTTGTCAAAGTGTCTGAATAATTCCAAATCTCGGCGGTTCTCAATTACGATTTGAAATTACAAACAAAAAACTTAGAAAAATGATGTAATACCCCAATATTGCGCTAATTACAAAAGTATGAGCGAAACTTTGTCGAGTATAAAGTTTGCAATTTACAAGAAGTTCATCTTGACTTGAAACATAGCTGTTGGTTTGGTGCACCTTTACATCGCTGCTCGCTCCTTTCAAAAACGGTAGTCGCGCATTCGATTTATTTGGAGCACTTTTATATGTGTTTAAATTCCATATTTTAAGAGCTAACCCTGGGCAAACATACATACAGAAATCGCAGTGATCTTCGTCTAAAAAAACTGCAACAATCATTCATACAGGTTTACACCCCAAAATACACAAATTTTTATGTGTGCATTTGTCCGTGAGATGTCGCCCCTGCGTTATGACGTCACTTGTCTTATTAACAACGTAACAAGCCTTGGGGAGGAAGTCAATAGAGGGGAATTATTACATTAGGTTACTAATAATTGACAAAGTGCACCAAGAACTTAAGCGGCGTTGCTTTAACTCAGTGGATCCGACGCAATCCCAAACTTGGCGGTTACAGAACGTAGTTTGCTTCCGGGATTGAAAGGCCTGGTTTATTGACATGTCAGGTTTGTTTTCTTTTCAAAACAAAAACATATAATCCTAGATAATCAGCATATTTTGTGCTCATAGCAGTCTTTTGAAAGGTTTTAATCAAAACGTTGTTAGTCCATTCTCTATCATCCAGTTCTCTGCCACTCTGTTGATGCGTTTACAAATCAAAATCATAACCTGCGTCAATTGTTCTCTCCTTACGAATGTTACAAACGTCGTAAACTTTCAACAGTCGGCGTTTGAGTGTTTCTAACACTGTGCCAAGCAGAGGTTACTGCAGGTAAGTTTAAGAGGAACTATGTGTGCGAGGAAAGTGCGTTTGTTCTTTCGGTTGCTGTAAATAACTGATAGGTAGCAAACGTTATGATGCTGGTAAACGCTTTATTCGTATCGCTTTAATACATATTTAGACTCTTCTATTTTTGAATCAGTATATACACATGGCATGCAAACACTAAGTGTGCAATGGCTGTAATGGCCAATAGACTAAACATAACATTAAATATTAGTGACCTTAGCAAAAAAGTCTATAGACCACGAGATGCTATATAGAGCCGAATGTTTTACGCCTTTTACTTTTGCACATGATTTGGGGTTTACCACAATGTCTTTAGCAGTTAGTTATCATATGGATTTAATTCAATCACATCCGCCACATTTACATATGGTGAGGGAGGAAAGACCCCGGACTGAAGTTCCATGTTTCCAACTTTCCCGTGAACTTTGTTTGGGATATTTACTTCTGGAACACAACACAATCTTTAAAACATATCACGTGAAAATAACCCTTCTAAAGGTTTTTAAATTTTACCTATTTTTGCGTGCTCTCGTTGATTTTCTTTTTGTTTCGCATTTTTCCTGTAAAGTAAACAATCACATAATTATCAAAAAGGGATATTGGAAACAAACGGTAAAAAGACAGCTGAATACGAACAATGTTGATGATTTTCCAAAATGCGTCATGTATAAAATGATCACTTTCTGCAAACAACTGTGAATTACATGCTTGCACATATTCAAGCTAACAATAACGGCAGATTCATACATCAGAGTACTACAGGTTTACGTCATATCGAATCATAGTCGGCCGTCCACGCACTTGCAGTCAGCAAGGCGTGGCCAGAAAAATCTTGCCTGCGATGGGATTCGAACCCACGATATGAGCCTATCCGAAGATGGCACTCTACCAACTTAGCTACGCATGCTCGGCGGTGAGACTGCAGAAAGTCAAATAACAATGCCTGGAAGCCGACTAAGATTCGGTTTAACGCCTCTTGTAGGCCTGGCGTACTGTGATACACACTCTGGAGAGCGAAGCTAAACCGGGAAAAGTCGGAACAATAAGGTTTTCGAAGAATACTGGAACGAAGCAATTGGCTACGAACTGTACCTTCTACGTTTGTAGCAGTGTAGAAATATAATCACAACAGCTACGCCAAAGACGCATCCTCCAAAAGCTGAACCAAGAATCAATAAGTAACATTCCTGATCTGTGATACAAAATCGTGAAAAATTAGACACTTACCATCTTCGTGTTTTCAAAAACCATTGTAAAATGTGTGTTAAAATCAAAATATAAAAAGTGTGTAGTGGACATTTCAGACACAATCATCACATACTTGCGAAGTTGTGGTGAGTAGTGCTGGAGTTGAAGCTTCTACAACAGTAGTTGTCGTGGAAGGTGTAGAGGTCACTAAAAAGTAGAGGCTTGACACTTAGACCACTATAAACTGCTAAACAGCCTTTCACAGCATCACTACAATTTAAATATACATTGAAATGCCGAGCATTNCGAATCATAGTCGGCCGTCCACGCACTTTCAGTCAGCAAGGCGTGGCCAGAAAAATCTTGCCTGCGGTGGGATTCGAACCCCCGATATGAGCCTATCCGAAGATGGCACTCTAACAACTTAGCTACGCAGGCTCGGCGGTACGCGAGCAGAAAGTCGAATAACAATGGCTGGAAGCCGACTAAGATTCGGTGTAACGCCTCTTGTAAGCCTGGCGTACTGTGATACACTCTGAAAAGCAAAGCTAAACCGGGAAAAGTCGGAACAGTATTGGTTTTCGAAGAATACTGGAACGAAGCAATTGACTACGAACTGTACCTTCTACGTTTGTAGCAGTGTAGAAATATAATTACAACAGCTACGCCAAAGACGCATCCTCCAAAAGCTGAACCAAGAATCAATAAGTAACATTCCTGATCTGTGATACAAAATCGTGAAAAATTAGACACGTACCATCTTAGTGTTTTCAAAAACCATTGTAAAATGTGTGTTAAAATCAAAATATGAAAAGTGTGTAGTGGACATTTCAGACACAATAAACACATACTTGGCGAAGTTGTGGTGAGTAGTGTTGGAGTTGAAGCTTCTACAACAGTAGTTGTCGTGGAAGGTGTAGAGGTCACTAAAAAGTAAAGGTCACAAAAATTGTGCATATATGTTGTGGCTTGACACTTAGACCACTATAAACAGACTGCTAAACAGCCATTCACAGCATCACTACAATTTAAATTTACATTGAAATGCCGAGCTTTTCTCACCCACCAACTAAATCATTGCAATAACTGTTGCTGTAATTTGTACCTAGCATTTTGCGTTGGCATATATACTTTGCAACATGCGAACATGGATCATCCAAAAGTTTGTAGCTGGATGTCAGCTCTTTGTAATATCCCATTGTCGCACAATCCTCACTCCCTCCAGCATTGTTTGGTTCTCCACTACACCACAATGACTGGTCGACAATTGTACCATCTGTCCATCGGAACGTGTTTGTTTTATTTACTCGTGTTGCACCAACATAAAAGGCGAATGGATATTCTGCGTACAACGACAACATTGTTTTGATATTTGCTTTGTGAAACAACAAATCTGAATAGGAAGCAACCCACCACACTTAACTGCACAATCATATTGTTTGACGAACACATCAAGAAAAAATTTAAAAGTTACGCCATTAAAAATATAAAGCATGTCGACAATAATATCATAGCCGCATGATAGGACCAACTAAAGCAAAGGTATTTAAATAATTCGCAATTATGACTTACAAATTAGATTAACGTTTGTATAACAATGTGGTTGCTATTTTCCTAATATTTCAACTAAAAATAGTCAAGATAGCCTTTAAATAAACATGTCAGATCCCTCAAACGTATTGTTACCGTTTGCAAGACCTTCGTTTTAAAAAATTCACCTGCTAAATTTCCAAACTTTTCCACTAGAAAGTTCAAAATCTCTGTTGTTTTAACGTTTGCTACTGTGAGATTCCTATCTGCACATTCGGCTTTGACTTCAGCGTATGAATTGACATACGGCGAGTAAACGATGAGATATTCATATCCTTGAAACGAACACCAGGTTTGAGCATTCACAAGTTGTGCAAATAACATTAAAACAAAACTAACGGTTTTCATGGTTCTAATATGATGCTCTATACAGCGGTAAACAGCAGCACCTTTTAATCTGAAGACCCAATGTATGATAGTTACGCCAAAAGCACCGGCAGCAATTTCTCCGATGTAAAAAGTTCAAAATTTGCATGCGATAACCTGCACTCACACCTTTTAGAATGTTTTGTAAAGTCGTATTGAAAACGTCACTTGAGACAATAGACTTTATAGGAAGGACAAGGCAAGGACGTCATAGGAAAAACTCTTTCGGTTCCTGCCTGTTTCAATTTGCACTTAGTTTGCCATGGTTTTAAACTTTTCGCTGCTATCAATCGTAAGTTATTAACCTGGTTTCAATTAAACTGACTAATTTCATCAAAATGTCTGAGCAATTACAAATCTCGGTTCTCAATTACGATTTGAAATTACGAACAAAAAACTTAGAAAAGTGATGTAATACCCCAATATTTCGCTAATTACGTATGAGCGAGACCTTGTCGAGTATAAAGTTTGCAATTTACAAGAGATTTGAGGTTTCATCTTGACTTGAAACACAGCAGTTGGTATGGTGCACCTTTACATCGCTGATCGCTCCTTTCAAAAACGGTAGTCGCGCATTCGATTTATTTGGAGCACTTTTATAAGTGTTTCAATTCCATATTTTAAGAGCTTACCCTGGGCAAACATACATACAGAACAGTAATCGGAGTGATCTACGTTGCAACAATCATTAACATAATGTAGCAAACATTCATACAGGTTTACATGCAAAATACAAATCTGTAAGTATGTATTTGTCCGTTAGACGTCGCCCCTGTGTTATGACGTCATATGTCTTATAAATAAAACGCAACGAGCCTTGGTGGAGGAAGTCAATGAAGGGAAGTATTACATTAGGTCATATTTGACAAAGTATTCTATTAAGTTACTAAAATATCGTTTTGCTTGTGAAGTTCATTGTTTTAGATGATCGATTTTTGGGGTATTTTTATGTTTATTTACGGTGCGAAAAATTAGAGGAATAACAAATTAAGCCATAAAAAGGAAAACAGGTGATAAACATGTTGCGTTGATTTACACGATGACGTTGATTGTCTTCAGTATATGCTTATCGGTTGGACAAAATCGATTTTCGATCGATGTGACATAAGGAAATGAAATTATACATACAACGATGTACCATAGCAGAATTAATTAGAAACAAGGGGCTACCTGTAGAGCATAACCACCAACTAGAAAAAGGTTTTTGTTAGGACTTACAAAAATTTTGCTTGTGATGTTTGTTTAATTAAAATGTAAAATGTTTAATTTTGATGGAAAAGAAATTTCAGAGTGTTTGAGGATATCAACAGACCGCATTAAAGATTTATATTTATTTCAAGTGTGTTTCAGTTGCCAATTCGAGACCAAAATGAAAACTACAATGCTTATGGCGATAATAATTGTGGTAGACGTTATAAATGCCGAAAATTGGCTTCATTTTCAAGGATATGAATATCTCGTTGTTTACTCGGCTGTTGGTTCGTATGAACAAGCGAAAGCTGGATGTGATGTAAGAAACGCTGCATTAGCAAATGTTAAAACGACAGAAGTACAAAACTTTCTGGTAGAAAATATTCAGATTTTACCAGGTAGGCCTAAAGTTGTTTCTGCGTAATAGATACAAAACAAAAAGATGCTTTGTGAATTTGATTTGATTTCACATTTTGACATCTGGTTCTCGTCTCTTTCTCGTCATTTAGGAAACCTGTATTTTTCAGGTGGGCCATATTCATTTTACACCGGTGCGCGAAGAATCGGAAATACGAAATATCAATGGACTGATGGAACAGAAGTCGATACTTCGCAATGGGCAAAAACTGAACAAAATAACTGTAGTGGAAATGAGCTTTGTGTGACAATCGGCTTGAAGGAAGAATCCAATTACGCCCAGTTAACTTCTTGCTCGGTTTCTTCGAGATATATTTGTAAAAGGCCTTGTCATCGTAAGAGACAAGTGTAATCTTCGTCATTCGAATGACACGCTATGTTCAATTATTTATCCAACGAATCCTTGTCAACGGCTATAGCTGCTGCATAAACAAGTGCTGCTTTCCC
>QXVZ01004412.1:0-15099 GCA_008931825.1 Phallusia fumigata
CAATGCCACGTTGTTTATCAGGATGGGAACATACTTCGTCGATGAAACAATTATCCTTGATAATAGGGTAACGCTCAAGTATTTTAAGTTTTAGAGTTCTTTTACGGTTAACTTTTATTCAGCTGTGGAATTGCGACGTTCTGACAAGATGCTGCAAAAAACGTTCAGGTTTAATATAGAGAATTTTTCTATTCGAGGTCACAATTTTTAAACACGTCTAAGTTATTAAATATTCGGTGTTCTTTCGATCTTTGCAGTGATGCGCCATACTAATTTAAATACTTTTGACAGGACGCACATATTCATCTCGTCGGCTTTCCCACGGACCCGGAAATTCCAAAAGTCATAGGTGGTCGCCGACTTCCGGGTTCTGTTTTTTCACCATTCGGTCGGGCAAGCAGCGGTCACATGATTTACACTTCACAGTTTGAAGGCGCTTGTTCACGTCACGTGTTTCTAGGCAACAAACGACTTTTGCGTGCCAGGTAAACTATATTGAATTTTCGGCCCTCTGAAATTATCTGCATTTTTCTAAATGCCTTACGAATTTATCTTTTTGCGTTTATTATCTTGTTGAGACTATGTGTACACAACGAAAAACCTTACGTCTGTGCTACTATATTAGAAAAAAACAAAAAAATGTCTTCTCAATTATTAAATATCATGGTCCCTAGCCTAGCGTGTGTATGACATGTTGAAAAAACTATTTTTGATTCAATTCTCTTTTCTGGCAGAAAACCAAATATTGCAACGTGGACAGGTGACGATTTAACTGGCTCCGGTCCTTATCTCTACATGACAGATCTACTTGAAACAACAGACAAATGTAATTTCCAAGGCCGGGGTGGATTCAAACAGGTAGATAAAACTTTCTGGATAAAGCACCACAATATATTACATTGAAATGAACTTTGTAAATTTGAAAGGGGTATCACAGATCACGGCACGCTAGGTCTGCAAGGGGGGAATTACCGATTCAGAAATATAGAGTTATATAGAATTATAGTTGGTCCCTAAATGGACCAAAACGTTACACGATTACTCCACTGATTTTCCACGGCCAGCTTATCATTTGTCTGGTGAAGCCATAATTTACAGTCTGATTTTCCTTTCATGCACCAAACGCTTCCTTGCGTACATTTCTGCGTAACCTAATGTAGATTTTCCGAAAAACATTGAGTAATTGTTGTTGTCTGTGGCTGCAACCACTGTTTTGTTACCACGTTTCAAATGCCAATCAAAACTTATTTATCGCCAGAAACATTGCCCTGAGGAAAACAAACAAGGTTTCCATTTCCGTTCCGGAGACATAAGCAACAGCTGGCGGTCGTTGGAGCGTGGAGAGATTCTTGTGTTTAACTCTTGGACGGCACAGAGAGGAAAAATCGCATTTGTAGACGAGGAAAACGAAATTGTTCGATTTAAACATCCTTTGCGCTTTCCCATAGGAATGCATCCAAAGCCTTCCGGATACCGTTATATAATTGAAAACATAATGGAAGGTAACTTGCATTAGCCTGAACTCATAACACTACATAGTTTGATGTTTTACGTCTTGATCAAATCGAAAAAGTCGTAAAGGTGTTGCATAATTCATCCCCTGTAAAACTTTTAGACAGGAAATTAATTCAAACCTACCACAAACTTTATCGATCAACTTTTTTGGATTTGTAGTTTTTTTAACAAATGTTGTTTGAGCAATCTCTATTTGAGGTAACAATGTCAATGTTTGTAATAAAGAACTTGATGCTGTGGGAGAGTTTTACTGTGACCAAGAAAGGCAAATGCTCTTCGTAATTCCACCAGTGGGCGCGTTGGAGCAGGAGGATGTGTTCGTTGCTCAGAATTCTGCTTTGTTTCGAGGTAGGTGCTGTCGGAACTTGATCAATTTTGACAAATTAAACCGTTTTACTTGAATTAATTGTCCTTGACAATAATTTTGAATTTGCTGCTACAAATTTTTCGATTTGCTGCAAAGTCTTTTGGTTTGTAAGGTTGTAATTTCTTTAACGGTAAATGATTGACTTTTGCTGTTGTCACAGTTCGTAGAGGCAATGATGTCTCATTCAGCGGTTTGCAATTTTCCTACACACACGACAAGAACTTTGAGGGTTACAACGCAAAACCTGCCGCTGTGGAAATAGAGGATAGTCGAAAAATCAGCATCAACCGGTGTGAATTTAGTAACATGGGCTACACTGCAGTATATGCGGTGAACGCAGTCGGTCTTCAGGTACGTCAAATATACTTACTGAATATGTGTTGTATTTTTCGGACAGGATTACAAAACTGTTTTCACAAAAATGTTCCAAATACGCGTATAGTCGTTTTTGACAATCCGTCATGTTTTTTACATTTATCTGCGGGAGAGTTTTTTTTCGAACGTATGTGACATACGTAATATTCGGGTGCTGTAAGCTCTTGTTTGTCTTTTCGCCGTTGTTTGATAAATATCGTCACTATTGTCGCTAAAAAATATATATTATCAGGGTAAAAAATCTTACGCATCAATTCTGAATGTATTTTAACATGTCGGTAAAATGTCAAAATTATATTGTAACAGAGTTACAACAACCATCGTTTTCGCAGATCACCAACAGTTTATTTCGGGACGTTGGATACCAAGGAATCAGCGTTGAGTTAAGTCGGCCTGCAAGCGATTCACTCGCCAACCGGGATGTACTCGTTCATGGAAATACTTTTTACGGTTGCGGAGTTTCCTCAATGTTTCAGGTAAAAAGTAACAGTCAACAAAAACAAACCGCCACGAGATTTTTTCTCTTAATGTTATAACATTAAGATTTTTTCTCTTAATGTTGTTATAACCGCGTTGAATCGATATAGTAGACTCAAGTAAAGAAACAAATTATGTTTATGCAAAAAAACAAACAATACCAAGCAGTATCACATGTTAGCAACTCAAATTTGACTCGAAATATTGTACCTGAACTGATTTGGAATAATAAACGAATAAAACATTTTCCAATTTTTATAGCTTTCTTGTGTTTCGACATTCGATAAATCAAACGAGTTGCATCATTTCCCGTCTCTTTTCCGATTTTTTAATGGGGCTTTATTTTTCCTCAAACATATTTTCTCAAATNACGTATGTGACATACGTAATATTCGGGTGCTGTAAGCTCTTGTTTGTCTTTTCGCCGTTGTTTGATAAATATCGTCACTATTGTCGCTAAAAAATATATATTATCAGGGTAAAAAATCTTACGCATCAATTCTGAATGTATTTTAACATGTCGGTAAAATGTCAAAATTATATTGTAACAGAGTTACAACAACCATCGTTTTCGCAGATCACCAACAGTTTATTTCGGGACGTTGGATACCAAGGAATCAGCGTTGAGTTAAGTCGGCCTGCAAGCGATTCACTCGCCAACCGGGATGTACTCGTTCATGGAAATACTTTTTACGGTTGCGGAGTTTCCTCAATGTTTCAGGTAAAAAGTAACAGTCAACAAAAACAAACCGCCACGAGATTTTTTCTCTTAATGTTATAACATTAAGATTTTTTCTCTTAATGTTGTTATAACCGCGTTGAATCGATATAGTAGACTCAAGTAAAGAAACAAATTATGTTTATGCAAAAAAACAAACAATACCAAGCAGTATCACATGTTAGCAACTCAAATTTGACTCGAAATATTGTACCTGAACTGATTTGGAATAATAAACGAATAAAACATTTTCCAATTTTTATAGCTTTCTTGTGTTTCGACATTCGATAAATCAAACGAGTTGCATCATTTCCCGTCTCTTTTCCGATTTTTTAATGGGGCTTTATTTTTCCTCAAACATATTTTCTCAAATACTATGTGTTAGATGATCGTAAGGGCCATTAGTTAAACGTTACCTAACCGTCAAAGTTGTACTTAACAATTCTAACGTACTTCTTTTTTTGACTAAAAAAATTATTCGTGCAGCCATCCTGTGTCCACGTCAAAGGAGTGAGGAACATCCGCGTGACAGGAAATGACATCAGCCATACGTCATACGCTGGAATTAGGGTAAGCTTCATTTTTACATCGCACTTGAATTTACTCCATTATTTACACACGTTTTTTCGGTTAACTCTGAAATTTGTTGCGTATTAGGTTGGTTGGCAAAAGGTATTCACACGGGACTACGTACAACCTGGCGAGTATGTATTCCACGTGACTGACAACAACATACACAATTACGGCGAAGCTATACTTAACGATTTCGCCGGAGTGTATTTGTCGTCGAACATGCAAGATTGCGGAGTCGAGCAGGTTGGTTTATTACCGCGCTTGAGATGGTATTTATGAAATATTTTTGTGGTTACTTAAACAACTTTTCATCTAAGAAAACACTAAAAAGTGTTTAGCTGAATAAAAAAACATATTTTACATGGTGTTTTTTGTTTAAATGTTTTTGTTTTTATACTCGTTGGGTGGGAGAACGCCTAAACGCCTTATGCTTGAAATGAGTCGACCAACTTTGGCCACTGCAGTTCCGTTAGATTTTTTTCGATTTGGGGTTCCACTAAATTGGAACAAAGCCGCTTATATTCTTGCCCTCAGAAAAAAACACTAGGTCATCTTGGCGGCAAAGTTTGCTGGATAACAGAAACAATATTTTAAACATCAATGATTCCAGTTGAGCTTACCTGATCCTAATAAGTTGCTTCATATAATGTTTTATTCGACAGAACATGTCAATTTGTCACATTCATGCGCTTATCGCCAACAATGCCATCCACCACTCGCAAGCTTATTACTACGGAGCTATGGGAATATACGGAGACACTGCTGTATCATCACTTACAGGTGAATAACTAAACGTTTTTAAGTGGTTTGTACGTTGCGATTCCAATTTTGTTGCTTTTTCTATCTACCTGGCTTTAACATCAACTAAATATGTAGTTCTTTTTACAAACTGCAACTGTGCAATGTGTTAAATGACAAATTTTGCATCCAACAGTCAGAAACAACTGGATCTATCGCTTGTACGACACCGCAATCAACTTTCACTGTGGTCAGAACAACGTGGCAAGCAACAATATGATCAATCACATCAGCAGACATCGGGTGTTTGGAACTTGTAACGGCGCTGTTGGGCCTGGTGGGATACCTCATCAGGTGCGGTTTGCGTTGTAATGTGTCTTGTAGTGTAGGTGGATAGCTACCTTCACTTTGTGAGGGATTGAGCAAACATTTCTCAATGCCAACAAACAACTTGATTTGCGGAAAATTAAGTTTTTTGTTGGCCATATTGTTTTGTTAATATCTTTTCGTAAATGTTTTAGCTTCCGGTAAACGGACATAATTTGGTCATTTCAGAACCTCACCTTCGTCCGAAACGTGATCTATGTGGATAATGAAGATCCACGTCTCTGGTCCCGCGGAGACATTTGGTGGAACGCGGTTCCCAAACTGGACAACAACGATTACTACTTTGCATCAGCATCGCAGCAAGAAATCGACGAGTTCTTTCCAAAAGGCATTTCTTTCGCTGAATGGAGATCAAGAACTGGCAACGATGCTTCCTCGATCATACAAAATCCAATATTTATTAACGTGGACCAAGACGATTACCGATTGCAGAACACTTCGCCAGCTTTATCGTTGGGAATAAAGTCTATTGACATGAGAAAAGTTATTGGACAAAGTGGGGCATGTTAAAATAACATCTACATTGAAATGAATACACTTGTACACATTATTTTTGTCAATCATTCTTTAGTTGGAAGAAAATTTGCCGTTTTCTTCAACTTGTTTTTAGCAGTTTTCTTCAAACAATTTTATTTTCATTTCAATGATTGATTGATTTTTGAAAAACTTGCAATGGTAGACAACAAATAAACATAGATGTCAATTTTTTGTGAAGTTTTTTGACAAATACCGTCCGCTCATCCGTGTAATGTGAACATCGTTGCCGCTGAAATGCGAAACAAAGTCCCAAGAAACGTTTCTGCAGCGTTTTGGCCTGAATTGAATATTATCGTGAAGGCGTAGAGTTTTGAATAATGGTAAGTATTATTTGTATAATATTATATATTTTTTTAATTATATTACCATAACAAGTAAGTTCTAACATTTGGTCTCAAAATACCTTGTTTTAAATGTCACATATTATAAACATTTTTGGTCTCGGATGTACTGATTGTTTTGTTTAAAATGCATCTGTATTTTATCTTTTTGGTGTTTTACCCAGCAAATACACNACCTTGTTTTAAATGTCACATATTATAAACATTTTTGGTCTCGGATGTACTGATTGTTTTGTTTAAAATGCATCTGTATTTTATCTTTTTGGTGTTTTACCCAGCAAATACACCACATAACATTTATAAGATGCATAACATTTTTATGCAAGAAAAAACTTAAATTGAAAATTGTGCACATTCATGACCAAACTAAAAAAAGTAACAACTACATCAATAAAAAATGCCACAAGCAAAACTAGCACAAAGTGTTTACACTGATACAGAGTTATGTTGTAATTTAGGTTTAAAATTTGTTTAGAAATAAATACTACATAAATTAATACATTTTTTATGCAGCCAAATTAACTTATTCTTTAAATACAACGTTAGTGTTATCTGTGCTTTCACTTTCGTGGTCCATTGCCACCTATTGTCACATGACTGTAATATTTCACCAAAATATGCATAATTAAACTTTAAACCTACAGTACTGTAAGTGGAACCTTACTATTGCTAGCATCACTTAACATTTAACAGGTGCAGTGTCAAAATATTTTTGTGTGCTGTATTGCAGTTGTTCTACTCCTTTTTCAAATCGTTAGTTGGAAAAGATGTTGTGGTGGAATTAAAAAATGATTTAAGTATTTGTGGAACATTACATTCAGTGGATCAATACTTGAATATCAAATTGCAGGACATTAGCGTTACTGATCCTGAGAAATATCCTCATATGGTAAGGGTTAGTATACGGACAAGTCTAAAATTGATGAAACAGGCTTTCTAGATTCCTGGCTAAAAGTTGTAATATGTGCATGCAAAATATCACGAGCTGCAGGTTTGTTAAATTTTTGAGTTATGTTGTTTTGTCTGTGCAGAAATGTAGGCACAAAGCACTGGTAAAAGTTTGGACATTCAATAAAAATGCTGTAACTGCAAAAAGAATTTTTATTTTGCAGCTTTCTGTTAAAAATTGCTTCATAAGAGGATCAGTTGTCCGATATGTGCAATTACCAGCTGATGAGGTCGACACAGCTTTGCTTCAAGATGCTGCAAGAAAAGAAGCTGCCCAAAGCAAACAATGAAAATGTTGGCAGTTGCTGAATTGTCCAATACTGCCATGTCCCCCTTGGTTAGAAAGAGTGAATGGAATTTTCTTTCCATTACTGTACCACCTAGTTCAAATTTTATGTTTCTTTATTATTTTACTACTGTTTTTATATTTCATTCTGAATTGTGCATTAAGTAAATGTAGTTACAGCTTTTAATTAGGTGATGATTTCAATTTCAGAAAAGCCTGTGGATCAAAATTGTGATCTGTTTAATATTGTCATGAGAAAATCTCCTAAAAAAGAAAACCAAAATTGATAATTACATTTTGGTATTTGTGTAATAAACTTTACTGTTCACAACTTGTTGGGGGTAAAATTTGATGTAAATAAACTCATTTGCAGATTACAATAATGTGGATCAAAATTGTGATCTGTTTAATACTGTCACAAGGAAATCTCCCAAAAAAGAAAATGACCAATTACATTTAGTTATTTGTGTAATAAACTTTACTGTTCACAACTTGTTAGGGGTAAAATTTAATGTAAATTTTGCAGATTACATTAATCAAAATGTCGTTTTATTGACTCTGCATCACAGAGAAGTTATTAGGGTTTCAACTCATTTTACTGAGCCATATAATGTGTGATGCAAGGTAGCTTGCTTCACATGACAAGCTTAAAGCAAGGAATCCATTTTTACATTTTGGGCTACAATACAGCCGCTTGTTACAAGAAAAACTGATATCTTTTCAAGAAAAACTGATTCACTGTGTACAGTAAAAAAGCCCAAAATGTCCTTTTTCATTTTTGTATGTTTACATTTACATGAACGTATATTTCTGTCTTGACAAGAATTGTAGGAATTGGGTTTCTTTGGTCTTTGTAGCTGGAACTTATAACATAATGTCACATTGTTGCTCGCTTTAATTCATAGAGCATCAGGAAAAGAGCATGGGGTGCAACAACACAGCCATCCTGGCAGTTTTTTACTTTGTCTGACATTAAAGCCCTTGTGTTACATGTTGAGAGCAAAACCAGGATTCCTATTTAATAACTATTTTACTAACACATGCAGACAAACAATCCACAACATAACACTGAATTACCAACACACAAATTTTTACTTAATGGCAACATCTTTGCCACCATAACTATTGCATCAAAACATTTCGGACACCATGCATAATGAAACTTCATGTTTGAAACTTCAATAGAATTTTTTAACCATAGATTTGCAGGTTCTACTTACAAAGTACCCAAACACAATCAACACAGTTTTATTCATCACCAATCATAGCCAGAGCCGAAAACTTGTTTTCCATTACATCAAAGTCATCCTGGTCCAATGTATTGTCTCCATCTGTGTCATCACTATCATAATCCTCCGGATCAGAATCGTCTGAATACCCAGACTGTGAGTTGCTGTCCGCAACCGACTCAGAACTGTAGCCCACAAAATCTTCTAGATGCAAGGGTCTGCCATCTGCATCACAAGCTATGTTGCCATGGAAATGACCAGTAGTGCGCAGTGTAAGTAATCCGACTGTGTTTTCATGCTGCTCCCAAATACCTTGAAAAGACAATCAAACAAAACATCACACGATGGTTATATATAGTGTCAATACACTATGGTTCGAGGGCCCTGAAAATATAATAACCTGTGTTTTATCTTTTATGCATGTAAAGCTGGCAAAAATTCAAATAGTTAAAACACTGTGTAATTTGTTTTTACATCTGTCGTCGTTTTTCATTTAAAGTACAGCATTATTAAAATGAAGTATACCTTTTTCTTCTGTAAATTCTGGTGGTCTCATGTACATACACAGTCTTCCATCAACAGCCATACGCAAAATGCTATTTGCAGCTCTGTAAACATCAGGTCTAGCTGCCTTTGCAGTTTTGTAATTTCTTTGGTTGGCCCAAGCTACATAAGAACAAAAAGACTACACCATAATACCTCGAACCACCTAGACACACATTTACAATTAAAACAAGGGTAGCAATGGCACCTTCACAAATGTCCCAGGGTGTCCATTTTGTTGATGCATTGCCACTTGGGTGTTTCAATCTTAGAATGTTTACCAAGTTAAGACGACCAGCAAGGTATCCCACTGGAGTGTAGGGTTCCCTTACTTGGGCCACAGGGTATATTCCAGACAATACCTAAAATAACAAAAGGGTTTGTCTGACAGGGTATATCCCAGACAATACCTGAAATAACGGGGTTGTTTGGCTGTATAGGATTACCCCTGCAATGGCAAAACAGTCTATTGAAAAGTCTTCATAGGACTGACATTGATATGACCATAGTTATTGTCAATGACGGTGTAGCTACAGCACGTTCAACCTGGACCCACCAATTGTGCCCTTCACATGTTTGTTCCTCATAATGTTCCAACACTACACAGCTATTTTCAGTCTGGTGATTGATTTAGTGTGTTTCTATGATTTCTTTCCCAAGTAAAATAAATTTAACTCATTTAAGGCAAACACACAAAGTATACACAACCACCACTGTACTGTTTAGATGATTCAAAGTATTTTGCATAACTTGGCAGGAACAGGCCAATATTGCAAGTATTCTGTTTAGTTAAGCACAAGCATCACTTTTAATTGTCGGTTGAGCACTGAGCTCAAAAATATCCAGATTTGTTTGGTGGCTCATATCTACTATTTGGCTTACCTGCAGTTGTTTGTCTATGAGAGATGGAAAAACAAGTCCAGGTGAATCACATAATCTCACTGTAGGAGTCAAGAAGTAGGTTTGGAAGTATTTTGTGTGTCCAGGTGTAACCGAGGTACTCACAACTTTACGACCAATTAAACCATTCATTAGGGAGGATTTTCCAACATTGGGATGACCTGCAATGTATCGTAAGACGAACTGTTAAAACATGGTTTATGCTATTTTTCTTTTAAATGTTGAAACATTTGTGTATTATGTAATTATGTGAAACATTTTCTGGAAAAAAATCTGCATAAAACAAGACATTTTAGCCATTTCACAATAGCATGCATAAGCAATGTTAAAGCAATGAATGATATTTAAACTTGCCGACAAATCCAATTGTCAACTTTCCATCTTCAAAAGCTTCTGTTTTGTTTCGTTCTATGTCTCCATCACCACTTTCACAATTCAAAGCCTCTTCATTCCCGATTACTGGTTTGTGCACATCAGTTCCATCTGCAAAGTATAGATTTTACTTTTATATTTTTCCTTCGGAGAGGTTTTCAATGCNACTTTCACAATTCAAAGCCTCTTCATTCCCTATTACTGGTTTGTGCAGATCAGTTCCATCTGAAAAGTATAGATTTTACTTTCATATTTTTCCTTCGAAGAGGTTTACAATGTGGGTGCCAGAGAACTGGTTCTTGAGAATCACAGAGCAAAAAGGTGTTTTTAATTTTCTGTTTTGTTGGCAGAACCATGTTTGGATGTGTTACGCCCGCGATGAGTTTACTGTTGAGGTGTTTGCCTTATTGGAGTTCTGTTGTAAAATGTTTATCAGCCTTTAAGAGTTCTGTCTTATTTGTTAACCGATGCAAGGCAAACTTTACCGAACACATATAAATTGACCTGTAGTTTACTGCAACGCTGAATATTTACCTCCGCAAGATGCCTGGTGAACTGGTGATGCATCATTACTTGAAAATCCTAATTTTCCAAGATCCTGTTCAATCTTTTCTTTCCATGATGACATATTAACTGAAGCACAATTTCGTAGATTAATGTTAATACAAATTCTAGAATTTTTCGATTTGTTATCTTTACATATTACCAAGTTGCTGATTACTTTTGCAACATATTGGATTTGCCCCATGCTAAATCATCTTGATGGGCGATCTACTGATGAGTGTTGGGGAGACTTAAGTGTTACAATAGGGACCTGACTGCACTGAAGACTCCAAAGATATTTTTTGCCGCCTTTAGGAAAGAGAACTAATATTGAAAAAGTAAGAATGGTGCAAGAAAAAAGTGAAATTTGACTTGAGACTCAACTGTTAGGCCTTGCTGCCCAACACTGCTATTAATGTATGTATTTTTTATGCCTGTTTTATAGCAGATTAGTCGGTGCATTTTTACTATTTTACAAAATTGGTGACATTGAGCTAATAGTATATCTGATTAGTTCAATGCTTAAACTTTCAAGAAAAATCACAAATGTTAACAACAACTTAAGGGGGCTTCCCAAACCACATGCCTATATGGCTATAACCAGGCATCAACTATTGAAAAAAATTTATCACCTTTGTCACCACAAATGCCTTGGCAAATATGCAGGAGTTCCTTTGGTCCTATTTGTGTGTTGTAAATTCGCTTCTTTGGAGCAAGTCGTTTCACAAGACTTGTTTGTTCTGTAAAAGCAATCGTATGATAATTGTGTTTTTTGGCCCAGGATACTTCTGCATACTTTTTGCATTCAGTCTTCTGGTGTCACTTGGAAAGGATGTAAACCACACCACATGCAAATGTGGGAACAAACTGAAAATAAAACAAGACTTAGTTTTCTAGTCAAGAACAAAAATGTTTTCCCAAAAAGTTATTAGAAAAACAAACCTTTTAAAATACGATGTCCAGGCAGCAACGACACATGCTGGTACAAGGTCAATTTTATTCAACACCAATACTAAAGGTTTCTTTAGTTCCACAACAACGTGTTCATACAAAGCAGGGGAAAAGTGCAGCACCTAAAATATTCAAAACACTGCTAGTAACTAAAGACTCGTTTATTTCATTAATATTTAGTGCTTATTACGAAACTTTGCTCAATTAGAAGAAGTATCAATGCCTTCAGTGGCATCACTTGCCCTTCCCTAAAACTGCAAATGGAACAAAAATACTTACTGGATGCCTTACATCTGTCACCATAACAACAACATCACTCATTTCCAGAACTCTCCACAGCTGACGCCATGTCTGCAATGAAAAAAAGCTGTATACAAGGAGTTTTAATTTTTTATTTTATTTGTTCAACCTCAAGATTGTGTTCAAAATAACTTAGGTTTTGGTCTCCAAACTTGTCATAAATCTCTTTCAGGTATTTTTTGAAGTAGGATGCCTCCCTACTCTCCAGTTGTTCCTTAGACATCTTGTAAGACCAGGAAGGCCTCTTTGGCATATCCAGTTCTATAATTGCAAAAAATCACAACTTGTTTTGTTATAACGCTGACAAAAATGGCCTAAAACATAGGACAAATAAATACCTGATCCAGGTTGGTAGATTTCTGTAATATCTGCCTCGAGTTCATATTCAGGCACAAACTGAATGGGTTGTGTTTGTGCCTCATGTTTCCTTCGTTCAATTTCTGACCTTGATTCAAGGCGGAAGTTCAATCGATATCGATCTGGGTTGTATTCACCTGGAAGTAAAATAAAGGTAAAAATGTGGAGAACTGTCAGAGAAGACGTTGACAGATTATGCCCACCTTTGTTTTCTGCTGTTTTAGGTTTTAAAGTAGAATTGAGATTACTGCTGCTTTCTTTTTCTGCAGAATCTTCAGAGTTAGTTGCTGACTTTTGCCATCTTGACCTTGTTGAATGGTGGTCCGAAGACCCTAAAAGCAAGCAATAATATTTTTTTAAAACCTCAACCTGTATATATGCTTTTCACCAAAAACTTATGTTACTAACAACAAATGATTTACAGACAAACAAAATGATCACTTCAAATTTGGTACACATGGTTAAAAAATGTTTTTACATGGCATAAATTATAAAGGTTCAGCGTTACAAATTCACCTTTTTTGGTGCGCTTATCTTTTAGTTGTTGTTTCTTTTGTTTTCCACTGTAGGGTTTCTTTCTAGGCATTGGCCAAAGAATTTATCATCAACTTGCAGGACTGTCACTGAGCCTGCAGAAAATGTCACAAACAATCTTTTCCAGNAAAATGATCACTTCAAATTTGGTACACATGCATAAAAAATGTTTTTGCATGGCATAAATTATAAAGGTTCAGCATTATAAATTCACCTTTTTTGGTGCGTTTATCTTTTAGTTGTTGTTTCTTTTGTTTTCCACTGTAGGGTTTCTTTCTAGGCATTGGCCAAAGAATTTATCATCAACTTGCAGGACTGTCACTGAGCCTGCAGAAAATGTCACAAACAATCTTTTCCAGAAAAAAGGGTCACAAATCACAACTTTAAAAGACAGCCTTTCTTACAAAAGTTGCGTTACTGAGCCTAGCTGTTAAGCCTACAAATAAACGATATGTTTGTTGAGAAGAAAAATTAAGAAGCACTAACATGGTCGTGCATTCGTGCAGACTGCAGAATATACAACGCTGTCAGCCTGTCACTCAACTCAACATGCAGCCAATGAACCAAATAGCATAAACATCTTTCGCTTCACTTCATTGCTCCGACAACTCAAGCAAATCCTGTCCATTATGGTGCAACGTTTCGCGCATGCGCAGTGACACTGCTTGTTCTCTGCGAAATTAAAAATTATTTTACTGTAATGCAGTGGTTTTTAATCTTTTTAGTGCCACGACTCACAAAAGCAATTCAAATTTTTCTGCGACCCCCATTTCGAAACTTAAATCATACATGTTTTATTAGGTTTATCTTTATTAGGATCGCTTGTGCTAACAGTCTTTGTGTATCAACTCTTCATCGGTTTGTTAAAATGGTTTTATACGGTGTCATTTCAAGTCGTTGCAAAAATCAATTGTTGCCGATTTGACACAAACTTGAATAGTTTTATTCCTTTTTTACCGAAATTTTTTTTACCTTCAAACTTCAAAAACTTTTACGTCTTTAATGCACTTCTGAGTTTAAGTTAAAGTTGCAAAGCCTAAACCGATAGAAAGTGTATTGTATTTCAACGGCTTTGCACTCTGAAGTTTTAAAATTTCCCTGCACTGAAAAAATCATGCGTTTTTGGCATTGTATCGTATGCATTGCAATTCAAATTTGATAAGTGCCCAACTTTTTGTTGCAATATATCGCCCAACTGATCCCGTGTACGTGATCATTTGCACGTGGATCGAAATTGTTTATTCTCTTGAGTTATACTAGTCAACAACAATAGTTTACCCTTCGCAATGCGATGCACTCGATTGACCTAACCAGCCCAGTTGATCAACAGGTTTTATTGTCAAAGCTTCCTTCGAATTGTCGAAGTTTTGCGTGTGAAAGTTTACTTTGAACTGCCGCAGAACAAGCTGCAATGCGCACGTTCTCAAACATTTTAACGAGAAACTTCCTTTTAATCAACACATTGCTCTTCCACTCCATACTACGCACAATAATTTGCTGTGACGTAAAGGAGTAAGCCATCTCCCAGACTAGCGGCTTGCATCGTAACATCTCGGATCGCGTTAGCTCGAATTTTGTGACGTCTACTCTACTCGCTCGTGACGCAGTATTTGGGAAAATGTTTATCTGAGTCATGTATAAAAGCTACCGTTACTCTACAATACATCACGTATATTTTTAAACCTTCATGGTGCCGAGTGTTAGCTAAGTATAGAAAGATTTATTAGTTTTATTTGTTAGGATAAAATCATAACTGTGTATTAATGCTCACACAAGGCCTGAAGTCTTCGCACATTGTGTTCTAAAATTTTTGTGCAAAATCTATCAATCCAGTTTGAGGCATATGAACAACTTGGTACTGCAACATGCTTCTAAACCGTCCTGATTTTCTAAAAAAGATGCGAGATTAGCGATGGCAAATCTTTTCCAGTATGTGCCTGAGGCATTAGGCCGATTAAGAATGTGTATTCAAGCTGAAGATCGACACAAACCAGTTTAATCAGCGCTTCAAGTTTGGAGCCCTGATGGGCAACGTCTGGTTTACGAAACGCCGAGTGTTGAAAAAATTATGAAAAAATAGAAAATGTTGCTTGAATTAAATTTTTAAC
>QXVZ01004416.1:1941-21002 GCA_008931825.1 Phallusia fumigata
AATTTCAAGGGACTGGGTCTTACATATTGATCAAAGACCAAATTATGTACTTGATACTTCAAACTGTAATAAGGTGTTGTGACAATCGACTGCCACTTCAAACCACTTTATGCCAGTTGTCAATTGCCTTTGAAAGCTGATGCTAACAACTCAAGATAATTTTCCTCATGCAAAATATCACAACTGACTTGGGCGGTAGTTACAATGTACAGAATAAAGGCAGCGTAAAACGTTTACATTACAGTCATGTACACGCACTGTTGAAAATGCGAAGGCGCAATACACTTTGAGCGGACTTGGTGCGTAACATGGTACACACAGAGCGAACCTTATGACTTGAGGAGGGAGAAACGCAGTTATGTCATGGATAAAAGACTGCTGCGCCCCAGGTGATTCATAACCTGCTCACCAAAGTCAAGATAAAACGGACGCCGCATAAGGTGAGGTACGCGACTTGTGACATACAACGTCCAGAGAGGCGAGCAGTCGAAATCCGATAACGAAATCGCAAAGTGGTTAAGTCATAGGTTCCCCCATTTGCGCGCAAGATGTAAATGTATTTTCCCTTTATGCAGCAAGTTGGCAAATTTTGCTAAGAAAACTAACTAGGCATATCTGACGCTTGTAGGTTACGGCTTTTTGTATTTTCGTCCTTGCACATTTATTGATTAAGTTTCGCACGTTAATGACATAACGTTGGACTGAAATCGACGCCCAAAATTATCGAAATTTATGGGTGCATATCCCACCCAGGCGACGGGGGGAACATATCACCCCATTGAAAATTGTTCGTGGAAACTTCCACATTTGCTCTTCAATTATAATTAAATTCGCTGTTTTATTTTAAACATAGGGGGTCAGATATTAGTTTTATCAATCTGGTGCCTTAACTGCATTTTTGTCCACCATCCTATTTACATTGGTGCTAAAACAAGGTTTCAGCGACTAGTATATTACATGCATCAATGTCCCAAAGTGGTATTGTTACATAGTTATAGTTACTAATTTTACAAACAAAAAATAACGTAGACGTTTTCAAAGATTTGTGCCAATATCAAATCCCGTTTCACTTGCTCTGCTCAGTTGCGCCACCACGAGATAAAACTGGTTGTTTACTCTAGCGGGACAAGAAGTTGGCCAAAAAATGTTTATTTGTGATATCTTAAATAGCACAGTACACAGTGTTGTATTGTTAAGAAGTTCACCGACAAAAACCAACATTCAAACACATGGATGGCATGCAAACGTTTCCATTTTGGGGCAAAGCGGGTAAGTTTAATGTAGTTATGTACTATTTAAAACAGAACAATAAAATTGGACTAAAATTAAAAACACACGTTGGGTTTCTAAACAGACAAAATTGTTGGTCATCGTGTTCAAAACGTTCTGCTTGGTGAAGAGATCATGGCGGATTACAACATACAGTACACAACAGAAGTTGGGTTTTTCATAGGACACCACGCAGCATTAGATTGCAGGTAACGTGGAGCCATTGGTAGCGTCGATCACCAGACACGCTTTTTAAAGCACCATCGTTGGTTAAGCACGTTGCTTAGGTTCGCTTGGTGCAATTTATCAGTTAAAAAGAACTGCCGTCGCCAGTTGCATGACCTACAGATTGATAAAAAAGAGTTCGAGAAAGTCTGATTTGAAATAGAGGAAATAACTTACTTTTTAATGGAATTCTTAATGACTCGTGATCACCAACCACGACCTGATGAAGACCTCTCCGAAATTTGTAAGTAATCTGCAACAACATGCGATTACAAGCATTAGTCCACAATCAACTGTCATCGCGGTAAGCAGTAAACGCTGTGTGAAAATATAACATAGTACGATTTGCCACCTTGAGTTCCTTGTCGCTGCCCGGGCAGGGATCATAAAATCCGGGTAAGCCACTTTTAGTAATTCCTACAGGAAGTTGGAGATTTGAGTTTTCTACCAGATTTTGCAACGGAATTGTCACATCCACGACTTTCGTTGCAAGAGCGCTGCAAAAATTAACTTGTGATATTAAAGTACAGAACATTGAAGACACTCCAAGTTTTGTATGGAGGCAATGTTACCTAATTTTGCAAAGATTCCTGGAATTTTTTCACTTACCTATTGTCGGCCACCAGGCGTCCGTAAAGAGCTTCTGTAATAATCAAACCTAATTTGCGCTCCTCTACTTGCTTTTTCCGTTCCGTCGACTGCTTCATCATTTTAACCTTGCATCAATGCAGGTAAAGTTATTAATACATGGAATACTTGAAAAGTAACTGTTTTTCTAAGGAACTACCACGCACCACAAACGCAAGAAATTTGCGTTGGGTTCTAATTAGACCAAACTTTTTTTCAACTAGGACTGTGATGAGGTTATTGGAGTACTGGGCTCTGAAAAGAATGAGCGACAACCTCCATGCTGAGTCCTCAATGAACAATACACATGCAAATTTGTTTGTTGACTAGCCTATTTAACTGAGAATGTACGAAAAACTCAGTTGGTGAGTGGGTTTTGCCCAAATATGCTGTTAATGTGGTGTATTGACCAAAACTATTTTAAAATTCTGATACATTTTTTTCACTGGCGGGGCAAAAAACATGTTAACCGGTCTTTCCAACACATTTCTCTTGAACAAATCAATCTGGAAGTTTGTTTTGGGACAGATTTGTATATTGCTAGTTTGGGGATTAGATTGGGGAATGATATTTCATAGTCTTAGCATGTTGGGTCTGTTTTGTATGTTCGTAACTGATTTTTCCGAAAAATGATACAATTTGCGTTTGTTCATCACACACGAAATGCAAAAAAACTCAACCCAGATATTTTGGGCCTGGGCTTCCCTAACACTGAATACAGTCCTGACTGGTTTAATACAAAAAAAATCCATGACATTTAGTAAAAAAATGTAAAAAAACTTACGGCTTCCTCAGCTTCACGTTGCTTTTTTAATGTTTCACTTTGTTGTGACTGCTCATTTTCTTTTGACTCTCTAAACACACACAAACCAGTTTATTTTTCACTCACCCGCAGGCATCACTTACGGTACCTTTCTTTTTTCCTTTTCTGGTATGGACGAATTACTAAAGTTTGGAGGGCAGCGTAAACTGCAACAGGTACTATTGTGCCATAAAAAGCTGCAATCCAGTTGACATCATCTGACAATATAATGGGCACAACATATGTTTGTGAGACCCTGTTCAACCTGTACCATACAAATTTGATCAGCAACAAACACATAACTGTTACGACCAAAAACTCTCTTACTTTAACTTTACTGAGACACCAAAAGGTACACCAATGTTCACATGGGCAGAAACAATAGAATGATTTGAGAGTTGGTGTTGGCCCCCATATTCCACCATACAACCGAATGTNTTGTGCCATAAAAAGCTGCAATCCAGTTGACATCATCTGACAATATAATGGGCACAACATATGTTTGTGAGACCCTGTTCAACCTGTACCATACAAATTTGATCAGCAACAAACAGATAACTGTTAAGACCAAAAACTCTCTTACTTTAACTTTACTGAGACACCAAAAGGTACACCAACGTTCACATGGGCAGAAACAATAGAATGATTTGAGAGTTGGTGTTGGCCCCCATATTCCACCATACAACCGAATGTTCCTGCTCTACATTAACACATAAACCAATCAAGAGATTTGCTTACAGAAAAAAAAGATATGTAACATTTTACTTACTTGACAGCCAGTTTAAAGTTGGCCTTTTCTTCTGGCATTTTGTAGGTTACACTAAGAACACCAAAACTATGGGGAATTCCCAACTGCAAAAAAACAAATATTTTTATGAAATCAACTAACTAATCTTTAGGTTGTATACCACAGAACACAGCACCACATTTTCTGTAAAAAGTGTCTGGAACATACATATAAAGTTAATTAAGGTTATTAATTAATTAACTTTACCCACTTGCAGTTTTCCTGCAAACCGTAATCTAGCTGTGTCCCTGACAAGGTTTGAGGATAAATGTGGTGCATCGCCCATTGAAAGATCCAGTGAGCCATACAAATTGTCTCCCATTACTCGACCAAGAGTAAAATTTGCACCTGGCAGCCTCACAGCCAGCATATCATCCTGTACCATCATGCCAACTGGAAAATGTATGATGGCAAACCTGGCAAACATGTTGATACTTTGCTTAGGCCTGGGGTAATAAGTTTTTTTAAAACTGGAAACCATCACTTACAATCCTCCTCCCATTGATCGGTAGCCTTTTACTGCAAAGTTAAAACCACTTGTGTCTGTAGCACCAATCATTAACTAAAAAAATAACAGATAAAAGATCTAAATATTTCCGATGCCTTTCATGCTTTATTACCTCTGTCCAAGACTTTGAAGTGATGGATTTTCGTACTACAACATTGAAGCTTCCAGATCCATTGCCATTGTTTGATTCAAGATTTCCACTAAGAGTAGCAGTGCTTGACATTGACAGTGGGGCCTATTAAAATTATTTAAAACTTCTATGAACCAATTTTAAAATTCGTTATCGCTATACATNCAAAGTTAAAACCACTTGTGTCTGTAGCACCTATCATTAACTAAAAAAATATCAGATAAAAGATCTAAATATTTCTGATGCCTTTCATGCTTTATTACCTCTGTCCAAGACTTTGAAGTGATGGATTTTCGTACTGCAACATTGAAGCTTCCAGATCCATTGCCATTGTTTGATTCAAGATTTCCACTAAGAGTAGCAGTGCTTGACATTGACAGTGGGGCCTATTAAAATTATTAAAAACGTCTATGAACCAATTTTAAATTTCAATATCGCCATACATTCATAGCATGTCTATACCTCTATTGACTGTGACATAGCCATTTTAGTTACATCCGGCAAAACAATTTGCTGATTGTAATAATCATCATCATAAACATTTTGTTCATCAAAAAGAGATGTTGCATTGACAGTGACACTAAATGTTCCCTAACCATGAAAAACAGAAAAACTTCATTTGCTTATTTTCAACAAATTTTTTGCTAAAACTACATTTTGTGTTGTCACATTAAATGTTTTTTTTGTTTGAAGTTACTGTTTTAAAGGGCACTTTACATTGGGATGTGTCCGTTCCTCCAGACGATGCTGTTCCCTAAGTCTCTGTATTCTTTCATATTCTTCCTGCATTTCTTGTGGTGTTTTTCTTCGCTCAATAAGCTTAACAATCAAACAAAAGTATATTTAAAATTGTGCCCTGAAATGATTACACTTTTCCAATTACTATATTTAATGAACTACCTGCCAGTCAGCATCCAGCCCTTTCTTGCCATAAACATCATATATGTGTCGCTTCACAGGATCACTTAAAACTGTGTAGTATGACAACAAGTAATAAGTCATTTGTATTTAATAAATGCCCTTTGGAGTTAAATTTTTGTTAATTGTGTTTGTGTACAAATCTTTGTAAATAACATACCTGTGTATGCTGTTTGAATTCTGCCAAAAATTTCGGAAGCTTCTCTACTTATTGAAGTATCATGTTTGTCAGGGTGGTACACCATGCATAGCTTGCGATAAGAACTTTTCAGTTCATCTTGGGATGACTAAAAACATTGTACAAAAACAGTAAAAAAGAAAATAGGGTGTGGAAACAAGGGTATGGAATTATGCTTTATCCCACAGTGCACTAAAATGAGCACAAACATTTGCAATTTACAACAAGCTCAGTAATTTTGTAACCTGACAATTGTTTCAAGGTGTAACAAATTTACAGCTACCCCACAAATTTTTTCTGAGGTTTAACAGCAAGAATGGCAGTACGGTTCCCAGTAGAAGTCATCAGTAGGGCAACGGTCATTGGTACAGTTCGACTTTTACACTGAGGTACATACAACTCAATACAATCCATACCGTTTCCTATTTTTGACAATTGATGGCAATATGGTATGCAGCAAAAGTTGTTAAAAGGTTTGGTACGCCCTCAGTAACGAGTACATGGTAAGCAAAAGTCAACATGTACTGTAACACTCAGCCATCCTTGTTTAATGGCACACAACTTTTCTAATGCCTAATATTATAATACAAATTCACCCATAAAAAGCCCAAAATTACCATGTACCTGTCTGTGGGCATTTAGCAAACTGTAGTAGTCTTCATTGTCCACCAAATCTTCAAGGCCAGAAACTGGAAGTGTCATGACTAATTTAAATAAATTTAACAGACTCGCCGCTTGCAAATTGTTGTTTCTTTACGTTTCCTAAAATAACATTATTAATCTGCAGCACAAATGTTATTAAGGCTTTATTGCTTATATGGGCTGAAAATGGGTTATAAATTCCATCTGTATTGTGACATGATGGCACAGGTAATGAAGTAAATTTACAGTTTGAAAAAAATATTACCATTGAAAATTGTCTGGGGATGATGCAATTAGGAGTTTTTGTGACATAGTAACATATTAGGAATTTTTTCATACAAAATGAAAAAAAATATTTTGAAGTACGTGCCCTGAACATGCTTACTCTTGCAAAATGTGTGTGTGTGAATTGTGTCTGCATTCGGCCATGAAAAACATGAAGAACTAGTGATCGCCAAAACTTGTCTGGCTTATTGGTGATATAATTTCTTTTGTCAACTGACCTCAACTCAACTTCACAAACGTTTACAAAACCACCAAAATTTTAGCACAGAGGCAACATATTTTTACCATCTGTTTTTGGTATGGCAAGGCTGTGACCTTTTTGTGATAGTTTGTGACAGATGTCAATGCCACCAGTGAAGTGCCACCAAATGAGTAACGTTTGTCACTAAAATAGCTACAGATTTTATATGTCACTCACACTTCCCAGATCTATGATCATTTTTCTATTGACAATCACAATTCTTCTAGACGGGGACGGCCAGTAGCGCAAAAATACTTGACAATCACAATTCTTCTAGACGGCCAGTAGCGTAATCCAGTGTTTTTGAGATCAGTGAAGTTACTGCTGATTTAATTGTCACCAATTTGGATGTCACTAATAGCTAAAACTTGAAGTGGACGATAGTATTGTTTGTACCTGTACGGTAACGTCTAAAACTGCAGGGCCGCTCGGTCCGGCTACCGAGCGGCGCGGAGCGCTGGACCGAGCAGCTTTGCAGTTGTACCAAAGAATACTATAACCTGCATGGTGTTCTTTGGTTGTACTTGTACCGAGCAATGGACCGAGCGCTCACAAAAATCATTTACCCTGATACATGGCCGTCTTATTATGACAGAAAACAGCAAGTTTGGCCAAGCATTTTTTTGCTCGTGCTCTGCGCAAAATTTTTTTTTGTTAGTTACGTTTCCGGTCTTGTGGCGTAATTCCTCGTTCTTATTAAGTTTATGGTTGCAATGATTTTTGTGAACAGGGAGGTTATTGGGCACATAAGCCACGGCTATGGGACAAAACGAGCGTAAGAAAGGATTATGAAGAGCTGACGTATCTCCGACTATAAGGTTATTCTAGACTCTACGTGTTAACCCTGTTTAGCCGAGACTGTCCCGGTTTAAACGTCCTGTCCTGGCGTCCCGCGCTCAGTCAGCCAGTAGCCTATGTCCTGTTTTTTTGTCGGTCGATAACCATAATATTGTGTGTCATCCCATGGTCTATTTTGTTCTAACTTTCTTTGAAAGACGAATGTGAGTTAAATGCCCTCTTATTTACTAAACAACTATAGTTGGTTGCAAAGCCTTGGCTTAGCTTTTGGGCTATATCGCCATACACAGCAATCGGCAATCAGTTAAGACCATTCTTAAAACTAGCGTTAGTCTTCTTTAATATTTAGAACAAACCAAATTGAAAAACAAGTAGAGTTAGAAGTGTCCCGCATCAAACTCGAAAATTTTATCGTGTCCAAACCCCAAAAAGTTTAAGGAACCTTGGTCCATTTGGAACACTAAGCACGAATCTGTTCATAATTCTCATCAAACATATACTGGCCCAAATAGTTCTTTAAAGCGATCATGCTTTATTCATCAAACGTTTCGGCAACAACTCATGCCATCATCAGTGATACAATGTTGGTCCATTTATTTCTATGTTTCATACATGGAACTTTTTAATACTGCCCCGTAGACCGAAATTGGCTGCCCAATAACGAAGACACGATTTTTGACAACCTAAAAACGTTAGATAAATACCCCGCATGCACACTAGGCACAATTTCTTTCATGTTGAAAAACCTTTTACAAGCAAATAACAGCATATTCGACTGTTTCACTTGACCTTAAGTTCGCAATAATTGTGTTGACACAATTAGCACCCCGGGTACGACTTTACGAGGCTTTTGAAAACACGGGAAGCCTGACATCAGCGGTGATTTATTTCGCACGACCTGCTGTTAACCCGCGAAGCTATGCAGCTGCTATAGTTTATTTAGCGGCACCTAGCCTGCTTAGGTGTCATCGTAACACATAAATTAAGTGTTAGTAATTCTGTTAGAAAACAGGGAGGGTTATTTTGACTTTTTAAACTTTTCGCTAACGAGGGTTCTAAGCCAAATATACTTGATTTCGGTTGTAATCCCACAGGTTTTTGCTGCGGGATGTATTAAAGCAAACTGTTTCGAATTTTTATAAAATTTAATTTAAACAAATAGTAAAGATGACCTACATTGCATTAGCCGTAGGGCACCGAGGTAATATGATTTATAATAAAAATAATAATAAAAGTTGCTCTCTTCTAAATCGCGATTTATCAAACGTATCGAGGTAATCACAGCGCAATTACAGGTTTTAGTCAGCGTGCGACCAACCTCAGTGCTTCTGTAAAATGGGGCTTGTAGGTTATCCTGCGGTACACCTTTTTTCCACGTTAATTGTCCGTAGCAGCTATAATCCAATAAAATTATTGGGAGGGGGGCTTTTGTTCTTGTGAGTGATTTTTGTGTAAATGACGTAATTTCTGTTGTTATGACGTCACAATACATATTTTATGTCACAAATAATGGGTTACCTCTCGGCTGAGACAACCTTAAAACGCGGTTGAAACTGTTTGCGAACGCCTAACTGTTGCAAAAGTATTTAAAAAGTGCTAAAATTGTTTTAATGCTACAGTTAACCAGCTTTGAGCCCGCTTTAAACAGCTAAACAAGATTTTGGGTTTCGTTACCTGTTGAACTTGGATGATTATCATGCCCAATTAGTAATGCAATACGTGCNCGTTTCGGCAACAACTCATGCCATCATCAGTGATACAATGTTGGTCCATTTATTTCTATGTTTCATACATGGAACTTTTTAATACTGCCCCGTAGACCGAAATTGGCTGCCCAATAACGAAGACACGATTTTTGACAACCTAAAAACGTTAGATAAATACCCCGCATGCACACTAGGCACAATTTCTTTCATGTTGAAAAACCTTTTACAAGCAAATAACAGCATATTCGACTGTTTCACTTGACCTTAAGTTCGCAATAATTGTGTTGACACAATTAGCACCCCGGGTACGACTTTACGAGGCTTTTGAAAACACGGGAAGCCTGACATCAGCGGTGATTTATTTCGCACGACCTGCTGTTAACCCGCGAAGCTATGCAGCTGCTATAGTTTATTTAGCGGCACCTAGCCTGCTTAGGTGTCATCGTAACACATAAATTAAGTGTTAGTAATTCTGTTAGAAAACAGGGAGGGTTATTTTGACTTTTTAAACTTTTCGCTAACGAGGGTTCTAAGCCAAATATACTTGATTTCGGTTGTAATCCCACAGGTTTTTGCTGCGGGATGTATTAAAGCAAACTGTTTCGAATTTTTATAAAATTTAATTTAAACAAATAGTAAAGATGACCTACATTGCATTAGCCGTAGGGCACCGAGGTAATATGATTAATAATAAAAAAAATAATAAAAGTTGCTCTCTTCTAAATCGCGATATATCAAACGTATCGAGGTAATCACCGCGCAATTACAGGTTTTAGTCAGCGTGCGACCAACCTCAGTGCTTCTGTAAAATGGGGCTTGTAGGTTAGCCTGCGGTACACCTTTTTTCCATGTTAATTGTCCGTAGCAGCTATTATTTGTGCTGCAGTTCCAATGTCAAACCTTTTTTACTGTTTACCACCTTTATTTAAAACAGTGTCACCTGCACCTGTATAACTCCAGGTTGTTTAAGTAGAGGTTTGATTAAATAGAGCTTCCACAAACAAGCTGTAGTCAAAAGCAGTGGCGCAAATCCAATAAAATTATTGGAGGGGGGGGCTTTTGTTCTTGTGAGTGATTTTTGTGTAAATGACGTAATTTCTGTTGTTATGACGTCACAATACATATTTTATGTCACAAATAATGGGTTACCTCNGGGGGGCTTTTGTTCTTGTGAGTGATTTTTGTGTAAATGACGTAATTTCTGTTGTTATGACGTCACAATACATATTTTATGTCACAAATAATGGGTTACCTCTCGGCTGAGACAGCCTTAAAACGCGGTTGAAACTGTTTGCGAACGCCTAACTGTTGCAAAAGTATTTAAAAAGTGCTAAAATTGTTTTAATGCTACAGTTAAGCAGCTTTGAGCCCGCTTTAAACAGCTAAACAAGATTTTGGGTTTCGTTACCTGTTGAACTTGGATGATTATCATGCCCAATTAGTAATGCAATACGTGCCTAATGGTAACATAAAGCACATGAAACTCCGTGGTTGGTTTGCAAAAGCTTTTGTATCCGTAAAACTTCAGCGACAATTCAGCACCCCATTTGTTAAGTTTCTTTTATTTAAGCAATGTACCTTTCGAAGTGCTTTATTATAATCAAGCTTAATTGCATTGTTAAATTCCTTATATACACATCAAAGTAACGTTAAAAATACATATGTCACACCGTTTTCAGCAGTAATAATTTTCAACTCAATGGAACCATATCATGACTATAGTATCAGTTTTTAAAGTAAGTACAGTTGTTGCGCAGCACAAAGATATCGTAAGAGGGCGTTGTTGAAATCATAAACCGCGATACATGCATGAGAAAGCACATTTTTCTGTTTTTGTTGGGATCAAGTTCTTGTAAATGAATACTTGCAAATTATTAGGTTTCGGTATAGGGCGATGCCACAGATATTGCTCACAATTTTTTGCTTTCATTGAGGCGTCAGCTGGCGTCCAAGACCGTACGGCGTCATGCCTTTTTGCGAAGCACCTTGATTGGTTCCCATCTAGAATATGCATGAAAAGAATAAGTTTAGACAAACTACCCAAACAACCACTGTTCGAAAGAAGAAATGAAGTGAACACAGTTCCGTACAAACGTCAATTTCTATCCAGTGAATAAAATCTTTATCCAACGTACCTGCAGACCTATTACATTCTGCCCTTCTCTCAACTTCTGTTCGTCAAAGTCACGTTTATTTTCGTCGGCCTCCTTAGGGCCAATGGTGGGCCCGCTGAAATTGTGTTTTGTTGACCGACGGCTTAATGAGTACATAGCGGAGACTACTTGGGGCATATTTTGGCCTTCGAATAAATCAACTGTCTGTGCAAACAAATTCGTGACTACCCAATGTGCAATATCGAATTTCAGCAGTCACAACCAAAGAATAAAACCTGAAACAAATCTTGCTTTGGAAGACCATATGCTTCTGCTGCTGTAAGAAACTTGGAAATAGTTTCCATCTTCTTAAAAGCCATTTTCTGCATAAATTTAAAATAGTTTTACTTTGGTTGTTAAGGTATATCCATTAGTCTAATTTTGCCTTCTTACCTCCCGTTTAAATTTTGCGATTGCATTTGGCTGTAGAGCATTCATCAACGAACACAAAACAAACCCATCGCTTAGCCATTCCTGCATTTCCTAGAAAAATATTCAGACATGTATGTACAAAACACAAATTAACAGCCACATATTACATTAAATTAAATAGTAAATCGTTTCAGGCTGTTACAATCTATACTTCTGTTAAAAATATATTCTGTACGTTACTCGCCCTTTAACTCTACAAATATCAACAAATAAACCAATGACATAAAACAATTTACGTCGGAACTTGCTCCTGATGCTGTAAGGCCAGTAAGAGTTTCAATCCAATCTGCAGCAACTCTTGCCCGGTCTTCGTCATATTTTGATGCAATTTTGCCCGCTAACTCGCTAGTAAGTCCATAGCCCTTTGGTCTTTCTGCCATCGCTAGGAAAATTGTAGTACTATTATCGACAAATTCCTCTCTGATAATTTTTGGGTGAATAAAGTTTTGTTCAGCAAAAACATGTACTGTTAGGCAGGAGGTGATTAAACAGGAAACAGTGTTTACCTCATCAAAACGCTCGATAGGCTCGTGCACGGCGGAAGGCACACACACAACAGCCGCATGAGTTTATCAAAACATTTTGACACGTTCGTACAGTCGTGGAAATTTTGTTCTCTTTAAAAACTGAGTTTAGGTGCGCGCACATTTCTGCCCTTCCACGTTTCCCCAATATTTACAAATTGCTGTGCGCGCGCATCTTGGCCCGCGTGCACATTTTCAAAATAATGTGCACAAAATAGGCGCACTAAACACAGGCCCAATTTCAAAACAGTTAGCAGATATGTTTAATAAATACTATATGTTCTGTTTGACCTTATTAAATAGTTACTAATTATACCCGACACGCCACTTTGGTCCAATCTGGAAACTTCAGAGGTTAAAGCAGGTCTACAACGTCAGACACAACAATCGGTAATTTATCCTATGATGTACAAACTGTCAAAATATCATCCAATTCGGACACAGTTTGAAAAATTTGGCCGCTTGAGGTAAATATTCTTGTAAAATAAGGATATATGCTTGTCTAAATGACTGGTTAGGCAATGTTTTGTGTGTGTTTTAGGTCGTGATCTGCCGAAGCTTCGGTTTGCCAAATCAGCGATTTTTACAAATATTCGGTTTCCGCCAAATAATTTGTTGCGATTCGGGCAAAACTTTTACGCACACAATAAATAACATTCTGGAACACCAACAATAGTGTCTGGGCCTTATTGATAATTGTCATTACTTAACACGACGTTTGTTTTAAGGCGCAACTCGTATCTTTTCCGCCTACGTACGTTACTTCCAAACTGTGCTATAACTATCAAGGCTAACAACAAAAAATGCGGTTAAGGATCTATGATTTTTCAGTTTCGTAACAATAAAACTGAGGGCTTGAAGGTCAACTGGTAGATGTTTTGTTGTCAGAGACAAGCGAATTATTGTTTTATTTATCAACTAGTATTTATTGAAGCATTATATCGTTTTGTCCACTTCCGGCAAAAGATTGGTAATTCATTTGGAAGCAGGCATTGCAGGCAACGACGGCCGATGTAACGTTATAAACGAGAGAACTAAGATAATAATACAACACGACCATCCTGTTGTAACGGACTAATATTGAACAAAGATGAAATAAAAGATGCTTTGACGCACTCTCTTCTAAATCGCGATAAATTGAGGTTACCACTGCGCGATGACAACTTAATTTTAGTCNGGACTAATATTGAACAAAGATGAAATAAAAGATGCTTTGACGCACTCTCTTCTAAATCGCGATAAATTGAGGTTACCACTGCGCGATGACAACTTAATTTTAGTCGGCGAAACGCCCACCTGAAAACTCCGAACAAAAGCAAACACAAGCCTTGGGAACAAAGAAACGTGTATCGCCTGTCTTTTATGCTTGGGTAGATCTTCACCTGTGTTCTCCTTCAAAAGGTTACAAACACTTCAACTGCACCGATGGTAAATTTATAGCGATATGTTGGTATCAATCAAAAGGTAAAAAAGTGATTCGTCAGTGACTTTCTGTGAAAATGGAGAAAGTAATTTTTCTATGGTCTTACAAAGCCATGGTGTTCTTGACAAACCTACTTCAACCCGGATCACTGAAGGGTGCGACCAACTGTGTTGCCACAGTTCTTCCGTATCAGTTGGGGCTGATTAGTTCAGCTTCTTTTCATGGTGACCATTGTAGCTATTAATTGTGCTGCAGTTCTAATGCCAAGTCGTATTTTACTGTTTGTTACCTTGATTTAAAACAATTTCACGCGCGCTTATATAACTCCCGAATTTTTAAGTAGAGGTTTACTTTAATCTCGCTTCCAAAAATGAGTTGGAGTTAAAAAGTAAACCAACAAACAACCGTCACACTGTTACAACGTCCAGAGGATCGCAACATACCTTAACATTCAATTAGTCCTACTCGTCTTTCTACGGTCAATAGTAATTGGGAAAATAAATTATCACCCTTAATGAATAAATAATTGTTTTCGACAAACAACCGGTAGCAAACCTGTTGAACTTGGATGATTATCATGCCCAATTAGTAATGCACTACGTCCTCGGTTTCGACATATAGCACATGAAACTACAACGCCAAACACAGCAATCCACATGAAATTCCGTGGTTGGATAGTAAAAGCTTTTGCATCCGTAAAACTACAGCGACAATTCAGCACCCCCAATTTTTAAGTTGCTTTTATTTAAGCATTGTACCTTTTGAAGTGCCTTATTATAAACAAGCTTGTTTTGTTTAATTCCGTATACACACATAAAAGTACATCAAAAATACACATGTCAATATCGATTTTAGCAGTAACAATTTTCAACGCAATGGAAGCATATCATGACTAGTATCTGTTTTAAAAAGTGTGTGTAGTTATTGCACAGCACAAAGATATCGTAAGGGGGCGATTGTTATAATCTTACCTTGCAATACATGCAAATGAATATCATAGTTTTGGTATAGGGGCGATGCCATGGATATTGCTCACAAGTTTTTACTTTCACTGAGGCGTCAGCTGGCGTCCGAGATCGTACGGCGTCATGCCTGTTTGCGAAGAACCTTGGTTGGTTCCCATCTAGAATGCAATAGTGAAAAAATGAACTTGCTGGTAAAGGAGAAAAAGTTTCCATTTTATCGAACTTACCTGCAAGCCAATAATATTTCTGCCTTCCCGAAGTTTCTGCTCATCCAGTTCACGAGTATTTTTATCAGATTCCTTCACACCGATTTGTGGACCGGCATACCCGTTCTTTATAGCCGCTGAGCTCAATTCGTAGAGGGTGACCTGCACTTCACCGAGATTTACCCCCTCAAACAAATCCACTGTCTGCAAATAAGCGTAATGAGGATGGAATCTACAATCCAAGTTATATCTGGTATTATAAAAAGTTTAAAAACTTACTTGAAATAGATTTTTCCTGGCGACTCCATAATTTTCTGCTGCAGCCAAAAATTCGCCGATGTTTTCCATTTGTTTGTTTCTTTTCATTGCCTTTTAACAAAAAGACATTGACTACAGTGCACAACGCTGTTTTTAGCAAACATATTTGTAACTGCCTTAAAATAACTTGGCACAAAGTTTGATGCTCACCTCTAGTTTAATTTCAGATACCAAGGTCGGTCTGCAGCTTCCTGGGCTGAAGGTGTTCATTAGTTTGCAAAGAACTAGTCCGTCTTTCAACCATTCCTGAAAAGCCTGAACAAAAAATATTGTTTGCGTAAAAATGGTTCGATTTAATTTGGTATTTCGGCCCTTTGTTTGCGGGCATTGCAAATAAAGTGTTTTATGCAAAGACAATTGACTAGTTTAAACTCCATGTACTAGATAGGGTGACGTAGACGAAGGAGATTGTATATATATAGGGCGGTCGGTCATGGCGCAAAACTTGAGACGGTGTCCCATTAAATGCAGAAGTTTGAGTATGTACATGTTTTTGCGCTCATGGGGTGTATTTTTTTAAAATTAAACACGCTGAAACAAACCCTTGCCAACTCTTCGAGTTTTGTTTTATCACGTGCTAGGCTACATCCAACCAAAACATACAACTGTTGCTTATGATTAACAAATAAAATCGGCAACAAAAAGCCCAAATACAACACGAATTTACAAACTAAAAGGTAAAGCTTCATGAAATCGTTTGTGGTAAAATCTTAGCTAACCCTTACCTCTTTCCCTTGACCATTTGGGCTCGCATTCACAATGCTATGTATCCAGGCAACGAGTTCCATTTCATCATCGTCCGAATACTTGGCATCGAGTTTGGAAGCAACCTCCCGACTAAAGCCGTATCCTATTGGTCTGTTGGCCATTATTCAGTTTGATTTTTAACACAATTTTACAAGTTACCAGCAAACCTAAATAACCTGTAGAAATAGAAAAAAGTTAATGTATTGTTACAAATTTTTTTACATGTTTTTGTTCTTTTACATCCATGAACTTGCATTTTAGAGACTTCGATGGTTTAGGATAAAAAACTTCCATTTTTCGCAAACCTTACACCAAAATTTTGCATGTTTTTACCTTTCCTTCGACTTGAAAAACCATGGTAAACCCATGGAAATAATTTTTACTAGCGGGGTAACCACTTTATGGGGTTATGGGGTTAAACTAAATTGATCGCGCACCGCCTTCACCATATCTACCAACTGGGAAAGTTTTATTCAAATCCATTAAACATTTCATGCCAAGTATTCTTGTACAAGCTGCAGGGCAGAAAAAAAAGCAAAAAACAAAACAAAATGAGTAAAAACAACATGTGTCCCCTTCAGAAAGTGGACCCATAAATAGTATGGCCAATATCAGGGTAAAAAACCTATTGCCATTATTTGACCACGTCACTGCACGTAGCGGTTGGCAATATTTTAGGTTTCAATTGTATTCACACAGATTTTTGCTGCGGTATGTTTGAAAGCCAACAGTTTCGAATTTGTCAGAAAGTAGTAGGGCGGCCAGTTGATGATCGAAAAATTTATCAAATAGTAAAGATACATTTGCAGAATACAACAAACTCGTTTCCAACACCATGTCAATTAAAATCTCTAAGTCAAAACCATGATTTAAACCCAAACTAGCCAATAGGCCGGATGGGCTGCGTGCACATAATGTGCGCGCACATTTCGGTGCTTGCACATTTTCGAAAAAATGTGCACATAATGTGCGCGCACATTTTTTCGCACATTGTGCGCTTGAATAGTTTGACCCCTGTTGTAAAACATGGCACTGTACCTCCTTATCTCCATATGCGTTGAGAAGTGTTGCGTTTAAAATACATGCAACAAAATTGTCTATATTGGCATAAGGCAGCAAGGTAACAGGACTAATAATAAAAAAGAATAAATAAGATTTGTTTCTTTCTAAATCGAGATATATCAAACGTTTTGAGGTTACAATTGCGCAATTAAAGTTTAGTTTTAGTCAGCGAAACGCCCGCCTGGCCCCCCGAGTAAAAGCAGAAGATTGCGAAATTGTTGTAATCTTGTCAAAAAACGAAAACGTGTATCCCCTGTCTTTTAAATTTGTATATATCTTCACCTTAGTTGTTCTTCGAAAGGTTAAACACTTTAACCGCAGTAGCAGTAAATTTGTTGCGTTGTGTTGGTTTTAATCAAAACGTATAAAAGTGATTCGTTAAAGATTTTCTGTGAAAAAATTTGTGCTAATGCATACAGTTTAACTTTGGTCTTACCAAGAGTTCCTCGACTACTTCAACGAGCATCACTGAAGCGTGCGACCAACCTCAGTGCTTCTGTATAATGGGGCTTGAGGTTAGGCTGCGGAACACCTTCTTTTCATGTTGTCCGGAGCAGCTATTAATTGTGCTGCAGTTCCAATGTCAAACCTTTTTTACTGTTTACTGCATTAATTTAAAACAATTTCACCCGAACCTGCATAACCCCAGGTTGTTTAGGTAAAGGTTTATTTACCTCTCGTTTCCACAATTGATAGCAACATAAAGCACATGAAACTCCGTGGTTTGTTAGTAAAAGCTTTCCATCTGTAAATCTACAGCGACAGTTCAGCACCCACAAACAAACGTTAAAATATTGCGTTAAAATACATATCCTGTCGCATTTGTTCAGTTGGTTTCAATAAAGCATTATACCTTTCGTAGTGCTTTATTATAATCAAGTTTGTTTTGTTCAATCCCACATGGACACATTAAAGTAACATTAAAAACACATAATTTTCAACGCAATGGAAGCATAGTATCTGTTTTTTAAAAATGTGTGTAGTTATTGCACAGCACAAAGTTATCGTAAGATGGCGTTGTTCAAATCTTACACCACAATGCAAAGAAATCCTATACAAAGAGGGCGAGTACTTGGTCGAATGGTCTCAGGCGCTTGACCCATATACAGACATAAAGCCTGATCGGGATTAGTTCTCGGGATCGTCCAGGGTTCGAACCCCATGAAAAAAAATAAAAAATAAAAATTCTATGGACAGTCATTTTCATCCAGTAAATACAAATTTTATCGATCATACCTGCAGACCTATTACATTCCGCCAACTTCTGTTCTTCAAAGTCACGTTTATTTTCGTCGGCCACTTTAAAGCCATATGACGGGCCCGGTGAAATTGTGCTTTGTCGAACGAGAGCTTAATGAGTAAATAGTGGAGATAACTTGGGGCATGTTCTGGCCTTCGAATAAATCAACTGTCTGTGCAAACAAATTCGTGACTACTTAATGCGCAATTTTGAATTTCAGTAGCCACAACAAAAGAATTAAACCAATGACAAAAAACAAGGTACCTCGGAACTTGCTCCAGATGCGGTAAGGCCAGTGAGAGTTTCAATTTAATCTACAGTACGCCTTGTGCGGTTTTCACAATATTTTGATGCAATTCTGCCAGCTATCTCGCTAGTAAATCCATAGCCCGTAAATCCATAGCCCAAAACAGTTAACTGTTGATTTAGGCGGGTAGCAATTAAGCAGGAAGCAGTGTTTCCGTCATCCGAAGGCAACGACAAAGGCGCGTGCACGGCGGAAGGCACGTACACAATATCTGCCTGCTTTCATAAGAACATTGCGACACGTTCGTGTTCTCTTTTAAAAATAAACCCGGACTGGTCTATTTTCAATTTAGGATCATTTTTAATAAAAATTGACATGAAGTTCCTGGACGTTTCCCAAATATTGTGTGCGCACATTTCGATCCTTGCACAGCTTCTAAATAATGTGCACAACATGTGCCCACACATTTCGGTCTGCGCACATTTTCGACGTTTTTTACATTGTGCAAATAAATGGTGCATCCTTTTTTGCCTGTATAGGCCAGCACCGGTCGCTGATTTTTAATCTAATAAAGTTAGTGGTTTGGTATAATTTTGACTGTTTAGCAATTATAATCGTACCTAATGTG
>QXVZ01004421.1:0-11277 GCA_008931825.1 Phallusia fumigata
AACTAATGACTGGGAATTATTGTTCTTCAAGACTGTCGAAGTTTTCACGCAGTTATTAGATGAGTGGTTTTGATTTAGAGCTTTAGGTTTTAACACAGTTCCTTTGTTTAAAAACATCTTTGATGAAACTTTATTTGGATTTGAAACAGATTTGGTTACTGAATGTTGGCCAGGCTTTATTTGGTTTTGAAAACTTTTACTTTCATCATCTTTTATTGCTTTTTTCTTCACAAAATTTGAGTTTCCAGTTTTTTCCGCATGACAATTTCCACATGAAGTTTTCTTCGCTTGTTTTGTGGCTTTTGGCTCGTTGCACGATTCCACCCAACTGTCATCCATTATCAGCTGCGATAAAACTTCATCAGAAATACTGAAATTGGCGAGTTCGCTTTGTTGTTTTCGCCCTTTGCTTCTTAACACAGGAGAATTCTTCCTTGGTTTTTCGTTCTTCATTTCAGCTGACATGAAAAACTCGATGCAGTCGTCAGGCGTGCACAAGTCATCAGCATTACTCGATGTTGCTTTATGTTTGATCGCTGCCGGTCGGGCCGGCGTACTGGTTGAAACCGATGGAACTTTCTAAATATTGAGTATTAAAAAAATATTAAATCTTGTTACAAACTTGAGATATAACTGCGAATTATATGGTTGCACATAATCAGTACTGGGATTTGACCTGAAGCTTTCATGCAGGCCAACGATAACGGCACACTCATATATGAATCACAGTATGCCAGACCTGCAAGAGGCTTTATACTGAATCATAGTCGATCTTCCAAGCCTTTCATTTAGCAAGGCATGGGCTAGAAAAATCTAGCCTGTGGTGGGATTTGAACCCTTGACATAAGCCTATCCAAGGCTGGCGCTCCACCAACTCAGCTACGCAGGCTTAGTGGCTAGAAAGTCGAATCACAGCTTGAAAGGTCGTCTATGATTCAGTAAAATGTGTCTTGCACACCTGGCATGCAGTGATTCTGAGATAATAATAACTTTTGGGTTTGTGAGTGTCTTTTACCAAAAATTACAGCAATAGATTTACTTGATCTATTTAGAAAAAAGTCAATACCAGATTTAAACCTCATGCCACCTTACAGATGGACTTGAAACAGAAGTTTTAATGTGGGGTCTTTTTAGTTTAGAAGATTTATGTTGTACCACTGTATTGCAGCCATTAACACAACCATGATAATATTGGTACTGAAGAACTTTCGTTTTATTATCCTGGCACCAAAGTTCATTACTTTACAAAAATTTACCAAATTAACATTTTGACACAGTTGAGTCATATCACATTTCAGTAAGGATTAGTGTTCAATCAACACAACTCAGATAATTGGAAACATTCGAAATGTAAGCAAGTTGTCAGTTAGGATCAAAATTGAGTTTAACTGTACCGTTTGAATTTCATTCAGTTTTTGCATCAAACATTCATCAGACAACAACTCCTCCTCCCAAAAGTCTTCCTCAACTAAAACAAATACTTGCTTAACAACACTGTTTTGTACAGTTTAATGATTTGACAAAACTATGTTTTTTATGCACTCCTAATTAGCTGTGTTTTGTTTTTTTGTAGAAATACAATACACACAATTGAAAAGTAGATTATTTTGAAACAAAACTACCAGAGAGTGTATTAAACCCCTGAACCGCGGTCCATTGATGTTTTTGACAATATCCCCATGTTTTCCTGAAATCCATGAAAACAATCTGTCCAACCCACCTGTTTGTTTGGTATCGCTTGTTGCAGCAGAAGCAAGTTGTTCTCCGTTTCCCGATCTTTCAAATATCGAGTCAAGTGAGTTGTTGATATCTGAAGTGAAACCAACAGCTGACCGATTGTTATACTTCATCAGAAAAAGCTGAGTACATAGATACAAGCCAATACTTGTGTAAAGTTTTTTTTTTTCAACAAAGGCTGCACAAGTACCGGCTTGTCTTGAGACTATTTAAAATTGTATATGATAAGGTGTTGTTTTATTTATGTGTGGTGTCTGTTGTTTATTTGTCTCCTTTACAACACAAGGTTTTTACACAGACCTAAAATTGTTTTTGCTCTGTCTCTGAAGGTGAAAACTGCTTAACTTGCGCAAAAAACAAGTCCTGTTTGATTGTAGTTTTGTAAAATTCGCCCCTTTTCGAAAAACAGAAAGTTTTTGCTTGTCGAAAGTTTTTTAAGGATAGAACAGGATTTTAGCCAGAAATCAGGCCATTTTGCATTGTCTGGCAGCTCAATGCTTATAACAATGTCAGTAAGTAATGACAGGAAAAAAGAACACAGCACTTACCATTGTTTTGTTTACCAAGCTCCCTGATCAGTTTTCTTGCAGTGTCAAAACTTTTCTTGTCAACTTCGAATAAAGTTGTTTTCACTTTCTGCACGAAGATTGTGGATAAAACATTAATAAATAAGCAGTGCTGTTGTTTTATCATGACACCAAAAGTTAGTAGTACAACAAACAACATTATTAAACTTTTCTACCTTGTTTGTATGAGGTATGTGCTTTACATCTTGAGAATGTCCATATCTTCGTGGTTCATTAGAACATGGGACTAAATGAAAAATATCAAAACAGTTGGAAACAACGAAACCTGCAGCTGTAAATAAGTTCAACGACACGCTAACCACAGTATGCCAAAAAGAGATTTTTTCAAATCAAATTTTCTTACTTTGGTGTCGTTTCCAGGCTGTGGGGGTGGGTGAATCGCAATTCCAGTAAACCTCCGCTTCTGACATGGATTGAGATGAAATATCCTCCATGACTTGTTTGTCCCAAACTTTTTGCAAACTGAACAGAAATAAATGTGCACAGTTTCAAATCAGCAGTCTATATTTTCTACATTCCTAAATCCATATTGCCCACTTTGTATAATTTTGCCATTTTCATATTCCACGTACTTTACTTTAAATTGGTGCAGTTTTTGATGCCCAAACCCCTATACATATAAAGTTTATGATGATTTGTTGGATGGAAAAACTTTTGTGCAGGCCGACCTTTTTTGCTACACCAAGCAAACATTTTTGCAATTTCTGCACGAGCAAGTCAACTAAAAACTAATTTGTATCTGGTAAGTAGTTAGGTTTGCACGTGGAAGTATTTTTCCGACTCAGCTTCAAACTTCTATGCTTTTTTATTGCATCGCATCCAGGTATACAACAAAGTTGTTACGAAATAATGGATTTCACTTTAAACGATCGCGCGAGCAACGACGCGCTTGAGTGATTTCAGTCACAAACGCTGGGGGATTCCCTCACTAATTTATTTCAAACACATGTTTTTTTGTTTTATATTTTTTGCTGATGTTGTGTTTCGTATTTGATCAACCATTGGAATGTTTAACAGTTCTTTAACTGTGTAAACACGCACATGTTTAAAATGTGGATGAAATGCTTACATTGCAAAACTTTAGGAAACATAAAGTTGTTTTATTGTCGGATTTAGGGTTTGGTGATTTNAAAAACTTTTGTGCAGGCCGACCTTTTTTGCTACACCAAGCAAACATTTTTGCAATTTCTGCACGAGCAAGTCAACTAAAAACTAATTTGTATCTGGTAAGTAGTTAGGTTTGCGCGTGGGAGTATTTTTCCGACTCACCTTCAAACTTCTATGCTTTTTTATTGCATCGCATCCAGTTATACAACAAAGTTGTTACGGAACAATTGCTTTCACTTTAAACAATCGCGCGAGCAACGACACGCTTGAGTGATTTCAGTCACAAATGCTGGGGGATTCCCTCACTAATTTATTTCAAACACATGTTTTTTTGTTTTATATTTTTTGCTGATGTTGCGTTTCGTATTTGATCAACAAGTGGACTGTTTTAACTTTTAAACAGTTCTTTAACTGTGTAAACACGCACATGTTTAAAATGTGGATGAAATGCTTACATTGCAAACTTTAGGAAAGATAAAGTTGTTTTATTGTCGGATTTAGGGTTTGGTGATCTTAACACTGAATTGTTGCTGTTCTAAATACTAAAGTCGCCGGAATGGTCGATCGTTTGAACACAGCAAATGCCCAAGCCCAAAATGAAGTGAAACAACAAATTTATCACTGGTTTGTAACAATTCTAACTTCTTGGTAAAAAGGTATGAAACAATATAAATGTCATGTCTTTTTATTTAGTCAGTTACAGAATACTCTCAAAAATAGGCAATTGATTTGGAGTGTACAACATATCATGTATTTTTGCTGATGTTATACTCTAGGCAAGTTGGTTGTTGGTTCCTATAAGAATTTATAGTCATAAGAATACTTTACTGTTTTTTAATAAATTTGTTGATTTTGTAGGAGAAAGGTTGAAAATGATTACAAAACTCTGAGTGAGCAATTGATGACTTTGCCTCAAAAGATGAGCCACAATATTATGGTAAGCTGTTGGGTTTTTATTGTAATAAATCGTGACGATCACATTGTAATAAATCATGACGATCACCTTAACTGCATAGCACATTTATTAAAAACAAAGTTTGGTTTCTATCTACTAGAGTTTACCAAACGATTGAAATTTTTTTTGAAGATTTTTGACTTATTTCTATTGCAAAAGACATACATCACTTAATGTGTTTATTTCGCTGGGTGAAAGAAAACCTGATAATCACTCAATTATTCACCAAGCCGGAAATAGCGGCACAACATTATACTATTAAGAGGTTCAAAGTAGGTGCAACACTTGGCAAATTTTTGAAATTTACTCAGCAGTTTAGTGGGAAGGTTGAAGTTCATTGCAATAGCGTAGCCAGCCCAAAAGTTTGAGGGGGGCCAAGTAACCTAACTTAATGTAAACTCAATAGGAGATTTTTTTCAGCAGTAGCCTAATTCAATATACAACTTCTGCTATGCCCTTGGTTTATTGTGTAACATATAATAGAGCATTCAAATGTGAATTATAAGCTTGCGTAAATTTGGAACTAGAATCTGCCCTGAAGCTTTTATGCAGGCCAATAATAAAGCAAACTCATATATAAATCACCAGGTCAACTAGTCACGTTACACCAAATAGCACTGGTCACAGAGGATTTCTGTTTTTATTTCCATTTTTCAATTAAACCTTTTTCTAGGTTCCATTCGGACCATTGGCATTTATCCCTGGGCAGTTGGTCCACACCAACGAACTTTTTGTCCATCTTGGAGACTCCTGGTTTGCTGAAACAACATGCAGTCAGGTATAAAAGTGTTATTGCAATAAAGCATCAAATTACGTAAGCCTTAAAACCAAATAGTTCATAAACTTATTGGAGATACTAAACTCTGCATATTTGCGTTCAACTAAGATTTTGAGGTGGGATCACAAATGAACATATAGTTGTGATCACAACCAAAAGACCCTGACCCACAAGCCCCGGATTCCAATTTAATCCAGTTAAGGCCTAAAACACATATTTTACTGCTTAGGGTCAAAAGATAATTGAACATCGTCTGCAAGCAGTCAACAAAAATATTGAAGATCTTGACAAAACTTTGACCAACCTCAAAAAGAAAACAGAATTTTCGCATAAAGTTTTGTCGGATGGCCAACCAGGTTCACAGGGCTTGGTTGAAATTAAAGAGGTATTTTTCAGTTTTTATATTTATGGTTTAACGATTGATAATTGGATAAATCCTAAAAAAAGACCTCACTCACACAAAACCGGCTCTTCCATGGCATTTTAACTAGAATCATTTTTTTAGAAATTGTTTTTACACAAATAAATAAACTATTTGTGGCACTTGTATGAACTGCTCCGAGAGTGTTACATGGAACAAGACTAAAAACATGTACTGCATTTTTTCTACAGTTTTAGCAACAAAGAGTGGACTTCATCCTAGCTTAAAAAATAAAGATGATGAAATTGAACAATAGATGATGTGTTGTAGGCATGGTTACATTGCTTTGTGTAACCTCTGCTTTTTTTGCAATCAGAAAGTCGCCCAAGATTATCTTCACCCCAGTCGGCGTAAAAGAGTCAGTCGAGTAAAGGAGAGCGAACGGAGGAGTGTGAAAACTACTGTTGCTATGCCAACAACCAATTTGCCTAAGGTGAAAGTTTTGTTGCAATTTTGTACAAAAACAGCAGAGGCGCCAAAAAAGTGACAATTTTTTGCAAATTGTCGTGAGAACAAATTAAGTACAAGACATGGACTTAACAAGTTCATTAGTCCAGAGAGCTTGTACGTTGTGGATCGCTGTTTCCATCATCAGCTTAAAAAAATAACAGATAAATTAGACATGGCATTTTGTGCGACACATTTCGAAAACAAGCACAAATAATGTTGTCAGCTAAAAAGTCTACACAGAAAAAATCCTTTTTTCAAACCAGTTAAGCGTTTTGGCTGTTTGTTCCAAATCCAAACTTGAACTAACAAAATATTTATGTGAGCCACAAAAGGACTCCATACAAGACTGCCATTTCATTTTTCAAGCCTTCATTTAAGTCAGCTTTGCGCAGTCAACCATGACAAAGCAATTAATTTAGCTGAATTAATAAAAATCATGCAGTGGCTTGTGTCACATACTAACAAGATTATGGAAACCTATGTGTAAAAAAGTATGGTGATTTTGTGGTTGGTTTTTGTAGAGAAATGAAGATTTAATGAAAAGATTGGAGGAATTGGAAATACTCGAAGAAAACGAAACAAATTTAAAGTAAAGTTTCACATGTTTTTTTTCTGTTTGAAAAAAGTGTTGTTGAAATTTGTGTAGTTGATCAAACTAAAGTTCTAAAGTTCTTCAAAAAACCTTTTTTATGCAGAACAAGCTTTGTTTCTTCGCAAGGTGTGGAAAAGAAAGTAACTTGGTCAAAAGACACAAAGTTTGATCAAAGTGGCAAAGGTCCTCTTAATATCAGATTCAAACATTCTGCTGTTGTTGATCAGGTAAAGATTGCTTAGAAAAGTCATATTAATCTTGGCGGCATTATCCACCTCGGTTTCATTCACAGAACAAACAGAACAACTGCAACTGCCGGGCATTGTATAAACTTAAGAAACATCTTCTGGCAAATGTATTCTTCCTCGGGTCAAATAACGCTCAAAGCACAACATACAACACACCAGGATGAAAACAAAAAATGAAACACCCTAGAACTAAAAAAACAAAGGACATTGTTGCCAGAAAGGTCTCCATAAGTTTAAACCCATCCCCCACATCTATTTTTTAACCTTTTAACTTTTGTCTGCCATGCAACATGTGTGGTGATGGTTTTAAACATATCTTTGTCACTTTCAATGAGTTCATTTTTTTGTGATAAACCCAAAGTTTCAGAACTGTAACTATTGTTAGCATAGCAACGTTGAGCAAATTAAATTTTGCGTCATATTTTTTGTACTCAGTGCAAACCAAGTGATATGACACCCGGTGATATTGGGAAGATTCAACAAATTGAAGAAGCTCAGGCCAGTCAAGCAACATCGCCTGTGACCAAGGTATGGTTTTATTAAAAAAAATAGAGGTGCAGTGCGTTGATTCTCGATCCACCAGTTGTGCCCTTCAATTTTTGGCGCTTTTCGAAGGGGAGACCACATACAAACAACAAAAATCGAATACTTTTATGAAAAAAAATCAAAGCCACATTGAGTAATTATGTAAGCCAACAAAGTAAAGCTTCTATTGTCAATTGTAAAAACATCAACAAACATTCGATATCTTGTGGTTTAGATCTCACCATTGTCTGAAGTTGTGACGGAACACAAACCTTTTGTGACGTCAAAATCAAACAACACCAGTAACCCGCGAAAAATATCCAAGTTTAAATCGAACCGGGCCAGATGATGATCGGATGTGATGTCATAATAAACAGGTTATTGCGTCACAGTAACCGCGATGTGCAGTTATTGTGACGTTGAAATTTGTTGTTTTGCAAATGCTGACGGGGTCATGTATTGGCTCGACCTGCATCTGTTTTTCGCACAAAAACGACAATATGCAAATAAGGTTGATCTGGGTGACAAATGTTGTGTTTGTTGTGTGTTTTGTTTTATCATCGGTGGGCGGAACAACGCCTGAATGCGTTATGTTCGTAATGAGTCCAGCGGTGAGCTACCTGCCTCATTTAAGTTCCGTTGCATTATTTTTTTTTTGATTTCTCTGACTTTTTGAAATTGGTGACATCGGGTTCCACTGGGTTGAAGCAATTACGTAGAATGGTTGCGGTTTGCACACAACGTATTTGCATGGCTGCCATCAGGTTTCTCGTTTTCCTTGTAATGTACTGGAATGCTTGTTACTTTGGCAACAACAACATTTTGATTATTATTTGTCAACTCGCTAATCTTTGTCTTACTTATCTTGCAAATGGATCGTTGGGAAATACACGAAAGTAAGAATATTCTATATAGTGTCCAGGTTTGCAACGTTTCTGAGAAAGTGCTTGTTCATGTGACGCGCCGCGATGACGCAGCACAATAACATACGTCGCTGTGTGGATGAAACAAACACAGGTCTTGCCTCTCCTCAGCATCGGCAGTGGTTGGGGAAACTATTAGATGCAACACTAAATATGGTTTCCCAGTTCGAATGGTCCTGGGTTCGAACCCCAGTAAACATTACCGTGTTAAAAACCTAAAATAGAATTTCATTGTTATGAGTGACGCGAACAGCGAAAGGTGCAGTAGGTGGGTGACCTGAAAACAATTAGTTCATCCACTTAAGCGACAAACTCCTGACGAGCAATGCAACCTATTTCACATCGACCGCTGTGTGTGACGCATCGGTTTACTGTCAGTCAGCTTACTAAATATATGCGATCGCCCACTACTCGACTTCGCAGAAACTTTGACGTAACCGCAGAGCGAACAACACATACATGTGACGTAAAACATTTACGCCACCGCATAAATACATCGATTCAGGTGGATTCTGTTAGAGCTAGCGTTGCGAAGTGGCGATATGGGAGGCAGAAGCTTCGTGTGGTTTCAGCTTGGTTCGCGTCATCCAATGCACTTTGGCAGAGAGAAAGTTACAGGTATGTGGCGTCTGTAAAAATTCCTTATGTTTGTTTTTACTCTCACCGCTAAGAGTTGGCGGTTAAACAACTTTGATGGAAGCCTGGATTTCAGCGCACCCAGTTGTTCTCGACGTGGTCACCCCTGGGGGTCGTTTGCTATCATTAAGGGGGAACTAGAGAATGGGGGTTGCGGAGAGTACGGTAGAAAAAAACGGAATACAACAAGTCAATTTTTTTAATATTGTTCTTTAAACGATATTGATAAACTGGTGCCATTACACCAGCTTTCGATTTTGTCCGTAACTTAAACTGCAATTAAGTGGGGACGTTTCTAAATAACTTAGTTGTTCAGGCGGCGATGCGAGAAAAACTGGTGTACATAAAACGCCACTGATCTCCAGGCTTGATCAAATTTACTTATTGGTTCCCACAGACGATTTGCTCCAGTGCAACTGCGTTGGCGTGACAACGATCTTCAAGGTCATGTGAAGGACACCGTCTTCTACAATTGCATGACAACTTTGGCACAACGCGTCATGGCACAGTAGGAACCTTTTTTGGGGCGTTTAAAACAAACAAAAAAAAACATAGGCCTAGCAACAATAGTTGNGCCACTGATCTCCAGGCTTGATCAAATTTACTTATTGGTTCCCACAGACGATTTGCTCCAGTGCAACTGCGTTGGCGTGACAACGATCTTCAAGGTCATGTGAAGGACACCGTCTTCTACAATTGCATGACAACTTTGGCACAACGCGTCATGGCACAGTAGGAACCTTTTTTGGGGCGTTTAAAACAAACAAAAAAAAACATAGGCCTAGCAACAATAGTTGACTCAATGAAACCGATAACTAAACTGCAACGAGGCTGAAAAATAACCACTGACCAAATTTTGCTTTCGTCTGACAGACCGTTGCAAAATAACGCAATTCAACCCTATCTGACCGCCAGCAGTCTTTCGCAAAGGTAATACGTCATCGTATGACGTCACATGCCTCTACTAAATCTACGCGTGTATGCAGGCGACCCATTAAATACCCGCAACCTCTGCTTGCTGGCTACGCGACCAGCGATGTGACCCCAACGACCTTCAAAATACACGTGGCGTTTTTTGGCGCCGATAATCGAGAGTGGTTGGATGACGACGACCGTTCGCGACTGGAAACGGATTGTTACGAAACAGAAGCGTCTGTTGTTGGAACGGAGACAATCGGATTTAGAATAAACAAAGGAAGCAGTGACGCCTTGTTGCCCGACGTGGCAAGACAACAACTGGAAAAATACTGCTTTACAGCACAGTAGTGTTTAATTTCGNAATACACGTGGCGTTTTTTGGCGCCGATAATCGAGAGTGGTTGGATGACGACGACCGTTCGCGACTGGAAACGGATTGTTACGAAACAGAAGCGTCTGTTGTTGGAACGGAGACAATCGGATTTAGAATAAACAAAGGAAGCAGTGACGCCTTGTTGCCCGACGTGGCAAGACAACAACTGGAAAAATACTGCTTTACAGCACAGTAGTGTTTAATTTCGCTTTTTCAGAGATATTTGTGCATTTGTATTTATTTTTTACTTCGTTCATGCTGTTTTCGCAAATAAATTAATTTTCACCAACAACGTTTTGCTCTCTGTCACTGGCAAGCGGTGAAAATGTTGACATGCACCAGTGAACTCAGAGTAAAAATTATTTTATCACAAGAAACAACAAAATGGAGAGAAGAATTATTTGCTTGCTCTTGTTTGTGTCTTCGTGTACTGCGTTTAAGATAGAAGGAAAAGTTTCAATACCCAGTGGTAAGTCAATTGAGGACACAAGAATTTTGGTGGACGACGGTCTCTACAGAGGATTTATTAAGTAAGTCAACAAACCCATGTCATCTGTCATGTTTTGCAAATGAAAAACTCATTTGGGTAAAAGTGTTACAAATAACTTTATATTCTGAAGACTTGGCCCAACCTGTGTTAGAAACATCGATTATCAAAATGTTTGCAATATGAAAGTTTTTTGGCAGTTAATGGTTTTGATTAAGCTACTTTTTATTTCTTGTGATACTTACAACATGTATCCAAAAAATGAATCTTGTTTAATATTCCTGTGACTAAACTGAATTTTGTTCCATTTTTTAGGGCAACTCTAAAATACGCAATCTACGCAATCCACGCAATCTACGCAATCTATTCCTATTTAAAGCAATCCAGCCAAGTTGAGTAGATGAGGCACACAGCCTGGTTTAATTTAACACAATCTAGAACACTCAAGTTAGGCAGGACAACTCTAATCTAGGCTACGCACACTTGGGCATTCCACATTGCGTTATAAATTATACCAGGCTTAAACACCTCAATTTGCCT